>JABSTR010002828.1:0-59954 GCA_013339765.2 Haemaphysalis longicornis | reverse complement strand
ACTTGGCGACTTCTTGTGCAGTCCCCCCCGGAAGAGCGGCGGTCTCTGCATAGCACGTCGTGTAGTCTGTCACTACGACAATCCACTTGTTCTCCGATCGTGACGTCGGGAACGGGCCCAGAAGGTCCATTCAAATCTGTTGAAAAGGCCTCGATGGGGCGGCGATCGGTTGCAGAAGTCCGGCGGGTCTTGTCGGCGGCGTTTTTCGTCGGTGGCAGTCACGGCAACTCCGGACGTAGTGAGTGACGTCGGATGTACGGCGGGGCCAGAAGTACTACTTCGCCCTAAGTTTTGCAATAGAGTGAGCTGTCCGAGATGTTCCGGAAGACGGGTCGTCGTGGGACGCTTCCAAAATTTCGTCACGAAGGTCTGCGGGATTACAAGTAGATAATTCGTTCTTGTTCCGGGGCTGAAAATTCTTCTTCACGAGGGCGGAGTTTTTGAGGCTGAATGCTGGTAAGTTCCGCTTTAACGCTCTAGGCACGGCGACATTTCGGCCTTCGAGTTAGTCGATCATTACGCGCAATTCCGGGTCGGCACGCTGCTGGCTGCTAGGTCGCTCTCCGTAACAACCCCGAAGAACGCGCTGTCTTCATCGAGTCTTGTGGTGGTGGGTCGACAGGGGCGCGGGCGGCAGTCGGCGTCGGAGTGTTTCCTGCCGGATTTGTAGACGATTGTAACGCTCCGAACTCTTGCAGGCGCAACTCCACCGCCACAAGGCCAGAGGGATCCTTTCAAATTGGCGAGCCAAACAGCGCATGGTGGTCTGTTACAACCTTGAAAGGTCTGCCATACACGTATGTGCGAAATTTAAAATGGCCCATATAATAGCGAGGCACTCTTTTTCGGAGGAGAAGTAGTTTTTTTCCTCCTACGACAGACAACGGCTGGCATAGGCGATTACGTTTTCACACCCGTTTTGTTTTTGGACAAGGACGGCACCCAAGCCTATATCACTGGCGTCCGTGTGTATTTCCGTTTCTGTTGTTTTCGTCGAAATGAGCGCGCACGGCGGGGGCTTTGTAGGTGTTTTTGCAGCTGGCAGAAATGCCTTTTCTTCTTGGTCGTCTTCCCAGCTGAAAGGGGTGCTATCTTTCATCAAGCGCGTGAGCGGCTCTGCCATGCGTACGAAGTTTGCGACGAAGCGCCGGTAGTATGCGCACAGTCCAAGAAATCTTCGCACGGACGGCTCTTATCTTTCGACCTTGGAAGTTCGCTATGGCTGAAGTTTTCGCCGGGTCAGGCAGGACTTTCGCAGCGTTCACGACATGGCCCAAAAACTTCAGTTCTTCGTACGCGAAGCGGCACTTTTGAGGCTTCAGCGCTAACCCCGACGTACAGATGGCCTCGAGTACGACTGCAACCTTTCGAGGTGTTTGTCGAAAGTCCGGGAGGAATACCACAACGTCGTCGAGGTATACGAGGTAGTTGTGCCACTTCAGGCCAGCTAGCACAGTGTCCATGACTCTTTGGAACGTTGCTAGTACCGTGCATAGTCCAAACGGTATCACCTTGAACTCGTATAGGCCGTCCGGTGTTGTGAATGCAGTCTTCTCTCGATCTCTCTCGTCCACTTCAATTTTGCCAGTAGCCTGTCTTCAGATCCATCTATGAGAAGTACCTCGCATGGCAGAGGTGGTCGAGGGCGTCGTCGATTCGTGGCAGCGGGTACACGTCCTTTTTGGTGATCTTGTTCAATCGCCGGAAGTCAACGCAGAACCTCAGTGTGCCGTCTTTTTTCTTCACGAGTACGACCGGCGCAGCCCACGGACTTTTCGGATGGCTGTTTAATGTCGTCGTTGAGCATGTCGTCGAGTTGAGTGCGGATGGCTTCGCGCTGGTGTGAAGAGACTTGAGCAATCTTGGTGACGGTACTGGCGATACCGCGGACCCCGAGCCCCCAAACATACGCTGGATCCAACCGTGGCAATGTGTTTTATAGGTGGAGGGTTAGAAACCACGAATGGTGGCCGTCGGAGCCTTGGGTCAAGCTCCGGCCGATGGGCTCCCTGCCTGTCTACCAGGCAGGGAGCTCCGGGACCTCTTTGACTACCCAGGTAAGGTCAAAGAAGAAAGTACCCCCCCGTCTCCCTGCTTTTCAATGTGTCATATGGCATCTTCCAAAAACCCCCCCCAGACTTGATCGGCCCCCGAAAAGGGGCCGCACCGAATTCCATTTCCACCTCTTTCAACAACTGTCTTTCCAACAACTGTAAACAACTATTCCCGTTTTCTTGTAGTTGAGTCAACTGACACAGAAAGATCTGTCGCTTCATTGTCTGTCTTCTTGTTATCGAAGTTCCTGACGGAGTATAATTGGTGAGGCGTACAAAGCCAAGAAAACAAGAACTGGGCAATTGGCTGGTCGAAGTGACCAAGCAGCAGCAAGCAGAAAAAACTCTTGAGCCAGACCCGAATCGGTGATCTTGACATCAGGGTCACGCCCCACCGCAGCTAAACCAGCTCCCAGGGCGTGATCTCCGATCCCGATTCTACTAAACGAAACTGAAGCCGACCTGCTGGAGGGACCTTCGAGGTCAGGGCCGTAACAGCAGTCAGGCGCATAAACATACGTAGAGAGGACAAACAAATACCTACAAAGCATCTTATCTTAACATTCGACAGGTCGAGCCTTCCAGAATACATAAATGCAGGTTTTGTTCGATGTCCGGTCCGGCCTTACATCCCTAACCCGCGGCGCTGTTTTAAGTGCCAACGGTTTGGGCATGGCACCAACTCCTGCCGCGGCCGCCTTACCTGTGCGAAATGCGGCCAACATGACCACCCGTCCGAAAACTGCAACACCCAGAGTTTCACCTGTGCCAATTGCCAGGGGCCCCACGCAGCTTGGTCTCGCACTTGTGAGAAATTTAAGCAAGAAAAACAAATCATAATGTAAAGGTCACTGAGAACATCACCTTTCCAGAGGCGAGAAAGAGGTTCGCCTCTTTCCCTCTGGGGAGGTACGCCGACGCAGCTCGCCGGGGGGCGGAGCGGCGTCTGGTTTCCACAGGGACCCAGTTCAGCGAGTCTGACCTGGTCCCTCCCCCGCCCCCCCCTGGGTTGCCTCTGGCAGCCCAACCCGCCACCACGCCGCTTGCTGAGGCAGCAGCGGTTGTGGTGGCAACCTCTTCCGTCGGACCGGTGCCGCTCCCGTCCCTGCCTCCCCATCCTCCGTTGCGTTGGAGAGTGCCATGGACACCACGGGCTCCGCACCGGCTCCCACCGCCACCGCACCGCCCGTGCCACTTCTGGTGCCCCCGACACCTGCGGCGGTGGCGGGTCAAACGAAGGGCTCCCGAGGGGGGGCCAAGTCCGGGGGGCCCGGTCCGTCGGGCACTCCTCGGACATCCGACGACGATATGGATGTCGGGCCGTTCCTGCCTGCGGTGCACCGCAAGGAACGCGTCCCAACGCCAAGCCTCCCGACAAACCAAAAAAGGCGAGAGTCACAGCCCCGAAAGACGACACATAAACAAACACACACACTCCAGTAGCTGTCACACTAAATAATGGGAAGAGAAAACATAATTCAATGGAACTGTAGAGGCCTTCTTAAAAATCTTGACGATGTATACGAACTACTGCACGCCAATCAGCCAAGTATAATGTGTGTCCAGGAAACACATCTGAATTCCAAGAACACAAATTTCTTGAATAGTTACCTGGTATACAGAAAGGACAGGGTTGGCTGCACACACTCTTCTGGCGGTGTGGCCATAATCGCCCGCAAATCCTTAGCATGCCACCCTGTCACCTTGAACACTATCCTGGAGGCTGTGGCAATTCGAACGATAATATTTAATAGGTTGATAACGGTATGCTCCATATACATTCCTCCTGATGTTTCACTTTTAAGCTCTGACTTCGAGGCGCTGGTTGACCAGCTGCCCGAACCATACATCCTGACAGGCGACCTTAATTCTCACAACACTCTTGGGGCTCTTCTCGCACGGATGCCCGAGGTCGCCTCATAGAGAAATTCCTTACATCTTCAGGAGCATGCCTTTTAAACAGTAAACAGCCTACATACCATAACATAGGACACAAACACATACTCATGTCTTGACTTGGCGATTGGCTCCGCAGTGTCTCTTTCCTCTTCTCGAGTGGGGTGTGGGAACTGACCCATATGGCAGTGACCACTTCCCCACCTCACTTACATATATAGGTAAAGGCCCAAGCAGTTCATCTTCCCATAATAGGTTCAATGAAGCACGAGCTAACTGGAATACATATACAGAGACATCCAAACTACACCACACATCCATAGGACACCTACACGTTGAAGAAGCTACCCAACTCCTCACGGCGCACATCCTCGACGCCGCCGAAAAGTCCATTCCCCACGTCTCTGGTGCCCCGCGCAACCAGCGGAGGCCGTGGTGGAATGAGGACTGTAGGCGGGCGCGAGAGGCCCAGAACAAGGCGTGGGGTTGTCCTTCGTCGGTACCCCACGTCGGGTAACCTCATTTTGTTCAAACGGGCCAAGGCGTTAGGAAAAACGCGTGCGCCGTGAGGCAAAACGAGAGAGTTGGCGTTCCTTCATAACATCCATAAACTCCTACACAGACACACGGAAAGTCTGGACACGTATACGCAAACTGAAAGGACAACAAACACACAGCCTGCCTCTGGTCAGTACAACAGGGGACACACTCGAAGACCAGGCTGACACACTCGCACAACACTTCCAACACGTGTCCAGTTCAGCACACTACACAAACACTTTCATGAAACACAAACAAACGGCCGAAAAAAAGCCTATAATAGATAAAAATAGGTCAACATCTTCTTATAACTCAGAGTTTCCACTGCATGAGCTGAGGGCTGCTCTGAGCACGTGTAAACCCTCAGCTCCAGGCCCAGACAACATCACATATACAATGATACAATACCTGCACGCAGACACTCTTTCTAACACTTCTTCCCCTATATAACACGATATGGCTTTCGGGGCACATTCCAAACTCTTGGAAGGAGGCTATAGTTGTAGCTTTCCTGAAGGAGGAAAGGACCCCGTCGTCCCCCTCAAGTTACCGTCCTATTGCCCTGACGAGTCTGGCCTGTGCAAGCATTCTCGAGAAGATGATCAATCGCAGGCTCGTGTACTTCCTCGAGTACAATGGTCTTCTCGAGAGCTGCCAGGCAGGCTTCAGGGGCGGGGCGATCCACGAAACGATCAACTCGTATCTCTTGAATCGTATATAAAGGATGCCTTCGTTCATAAACAGTATTGTGTAACTGTGTTTTTTCGACCTCGAGAAGGCCTACGACACCGCTTGGCGGTACGGGATCCTTAGTGACCTCAAGTCATCGGTGTTCGGGTAACATGTTGAAACACTCTTGGTAGTTTACTTGTCAGACAGAACGTTTCGAGTAAGAGTTGGTTGTGCACTCTCAACGTTTACGTGCAAGAAATGGTCGTGCCACAGGGTGGCGTGTTGAGCTGCCACTCTCTTCATAGTAAAAATGAACTCTCTTGGTAAGGCACTGCCACCTACAATCTCTTATTCCATGTATGTAGATGACGTGCAGATATCCTATAAATCATGCAATATGTCAATCTGGCGAACGTCAAGTCCAGCTTGGTGTAAAGAAACTTGCCAGCTGGGCAGACAAGAACGGTTTTAAATTAAATCCTGTAAAAAGCTCTTGCGTTGTGTTCTCCAGGAAAGCGCGGGGTCCATATGGACCCAGACATTACTCTTAATGGCGTGTCGCTTCTGTGAACAAGGAGCACAAGTTCTTAGGTGTTGTGTTTGACCAGAAACTTACATTCATTCCACACATCAAGGAACTTAAACATAAATGTCTGAAAACAATGAATATACTTAAGGTTCCTCTCCCATCCAATCTTATGGTTCCGACAAAGAACTCCTACTACGGCTCTCTACACTGCTTTGGTTGGGTCTCGTTTAGACTATGGCAGTGTGGTATATGGGTCGGCGACTAAGACAGCGTTGCGAATGCTCGACCCAGTGCTACACTTGGGGCTTCGTCTCGCCTCGGGTGCTTTTCGCACTAGCCCTGTCGAGAGTCTGTATGTCGAGCGTGATAAGTGGAGCCTTGACAACCAACGAACGTACATGGACTTGCTATATGCTTTTAAAATTTCATCACTGAATAATCATCCTTTTTATCCTGTCTTTAACGACACATCAAACATCTCTGCTCTTTGCAAATCACCCATCCGTTCCTCTGCCCTTCTCACTTAGAGTGAGAGAGCGAGCCTCGGATCTCAGTGCTTCGTTTTTAGATGTGTACAGGTCATCCTTTTTTTTAACAGTTTACCGCCTTGGCAAGTTCGCCCTGTGTCGTGCGACCTTTCTTTTATGAGACTTGACAAAAATCATGTACCACGAGCTGCAATACTGCCAGCACTTTCTGTCTTTGCAGTTTAAGTACACATGTGCAGAATTTATAGTGACGCTTCTAAACCAACAGTATGGTGTCGTGCGCTGCTCATGGTCCTAATTTCAATGCAGCCAGAACCATGAGCGTGCACACAATCAATTTTTTTCAGCAGAAGCGTATGGAATTTTACTGATTGTACGACACATTCTTGAAACTCAAATTCCCAATTCCATCATTTATACAGACTTCTTTGAGTGTTGTTCGCGCACTGTCATCGCACAAGCCCCCCAGAAACCACATAGTTAATCTTGTATTCAGCACTATCATGTCCGTGTATGCACAAAAGCATCTGCTGGTCCTCTGCTGGGTCCCAGGACACGCAGGGATCGCTGGGAACGAGTTGGCAGACGAGAGGGCCGGTGCTGCTGCACTCAGGAACACTGTGGACATTACAACGGTACCCTACACAGACCTCAAGCCACAGATAAGACAACACCTGCGCAGAACATGGCAAACCACACTGGGACGAGCAGACAGACAACAAACTACATGTAATAAAGCCACACTTGGGACGGTACACAGCTGACTCGCGCAACAGACACACGGAAGTCGCCTTGGGTAGGCTACGGATGGGGCACACCCATGCGACGCACTCGATCTGCTGACGGGATCTTCTAGACCCCAGTGCAGCAGGTGCGGAGAGGCCCTATCCGTAGTGCACATACTAATCACATGCAAGGCACTTCACACAACACGACACAAACACTTCAGAGAACTCTACAGACAACATATTCCCCTACATCCATCGTTTTTCCTAGGTGATGATGCCATTGTTTCCGTGAAACGTGTGGTTGAGTATTTGTCCGACGTCAAGTTTTTAAACTTCATTTCCTATCACGCATCATGAAATCTGGCCCTATACACCAGCCATGCTCATTGTCGTGTTGTGATTTTACTTTTGTTTTTGCTGATTTTACTTAGTGTTTAAGGTTTCACCCCTATCATCGACTATTGTTTTGGCGCTCTTTGCCCCAGTTGGCCTTGCGCCATAAACATCCAACGATCATCATCATCACTGTCGGTAGGTCGGGCTTCATCCTCGGTTATTATCCGGTGCTTTGTCACAGGTGTTTGACGTAACTTTGAGTTCGATGAAAAACACTCGCTGTAGCAGCGCAGCAAAGCCAATAACTTGTGCCTTTCTTCTTGTGGAAGCGCCGGATTCACGTCGAAGGGGTGCGGAAGCTTGAAGGTAATCGTCGGGTGCGCGTTCAAAGTCGGCGACTGCTATCACGTCACTTGCTTTATGGGTTTCTTCGATGAACGCAATTGCAGCGCCCTTGTTTAGATGCTGGTACTCCTCGGTGAAATTGGTGACCAAAACGTGGGATTTGCGCTGCTTAAACCGCGCAATGCTTCTTGCGACTGACACACCGTGGTCAAGAAGCAACCTTTGGTCACTCCCACAATAGCGTCCACGTCGGGAGCACCACCTTCACCAGTAGACGGTGATCACCGAGCTTGCGCGGGGTGGCAGGGTGACGTGATCATCGGCGATCCTTACAGCTGCACGGTGTTCGAGGTTTGATTCCGGCGTCATGTAGTGGTCGGAGGAAAAAGTTTTCGACTTCGTCTGCAGATCGATTATTCCGCCGTTGTCCGTCAAAAGTCCATTCCAAGAATTAGGTCGCGGGAGCAGTTGGGCAAAACGACGAACACCGCAGGGTACGTCATGCCGTCTATGGTGACGCGCGATGTGCACGTTCCTCTTGGCATCACGAGGTGGCCTCCTGCTGTGCGTATGAGCGGACCGTCCCATCAGGTCATAAGCTTTCTCAGCTTAGACGGAAATGGTCCGCTCATTACGGAATAGTCGGCTCCCGTGCCTACGAGGCGACTGCATCAAAGCCGTCGATGGACACCTTGACGACGAATGCCACCTTCCTCCAGTTCCGGGTGCGTCGGGGCGTCGCATCTCGGCTTGTGCGTGTTGACGGTCGGGCACTGTGAGTCGTCGTTTCGACGTCTTCTCAGCGGACGTCTCGGTCAGGTCGGGTAAGCGTGGCGGCGTATAGCTGTCGTCGTGTTCGGGAGTCTCGTCAGGGTTACGTCGGGTTCGTCGGGATGAGGGCATGTCGTGAATCGCTGTCTTCGGCGCGTCCTTGCGTCGTTGGAGGGTTTCCGGTTTTTTCGCCGTTAGAGCAACTTCACCTCCAGAAGTTGCTGCTTTTAGTTTCACCCGATTGGGCTGGGGGATCTTCCACGGGCGAAGTCAGCGTTGCTACGGGCGGTTCGGTGATTGTTATAGGTAGGGTGTCGGCGAAACGGTGTTGAAACGCGCGCGCCACGGCTGGTTTCAGATAGATACTCGTCGATCTCACGTGGTCGTTGGCCAGGGAGAGGACGAGGTGCGTCGATCGAGAAACCACGCAGTCGGAGTCTCTTGTATGGCAGCGACGGTAGATGTGGTCGGCCTCTCCGCAGTGGTAGCACAGAAGACGGTTATCGGGAGTTCGCCTTACGTCCGTCTTCCTCGGCGCCTGGTTTCGGGTTACCGGGGTCGGGCGGATGACAGTGGGCGGCGGTACGGCGGGGGCCTCTTGAAGGCGTGTTGGAGCAGGGCGGGGTCGACGGACAGCCGCGGAGTATGTCATAGTTTGTGGCTCTAGGGGTACCTCGGAGGGCGTAGAAGTTCCCAACGCTTGTGTCACTTCTTCTCTAATCACGTCGGGGAGGGAAGAGACTTGGCGCTGCGGCGGCGTTGGTAGAAGTTTGCGCAGCTCCTCTCTCACTATTTCGCGAATTAGTCTCGTGTAGGCTGTCGGCCGGATCCGCGTGCTGCCAAAGTTGTTCGCATTGGCCGCGCCGACAAGTTGCGGTCATACTGCTTAGCACGCATTTCGAGGGCTTTCTCAATGGTGCTGGCTTCGGTAACGAATTCAGCGATGGTTTTTGGTGGGTTGCGGACAAGTCCAGAAAACAGCTCCTCCTTCACACCGTGTATCAAGAAGGCGTAACTTCGTTTCTTCCGTCATTTCGGGGTCCTGCGCGGCGAAATATTTGCTTCATGTCCTCAAGGAAGATCACAGACCCCTTCGTTGGGGTGTTGTGTCCGAGTTTCAAGCAGAAGCGCAGCTCGCTCTTTCTCACAACGGCAGTGAATGTTAAGAAACTCCCTTTTGAAGTGAGTCCAATCGGTCAGAGAACTCTCACGGTTCTCGAACCAAGTTCGTGCAGCATCTTCTAAGTAAAAGGAGACATGCCGGAAAGTTTCTTCGTCGTCCCACCTGTTGAAGAGGCGGACGCGCTCCAGCTTCTGCAACCATTCTTCGGGGTCTTCAGCGGGGGCTCCCCGGAATGATGGCGGTTCCCGGGGCTGCTGCAGGACGATTGGCGACGTTGTTTCTTGCACCATGGTGTTGGTTGGCAGCATTCCTTTTCTTGGGCCCTTCTGGGTAGCATCTCGGGTAGCAATCCTTGCAGTCGGCGGCTTTCTCAGGTTGGGCTGGCTTGGCGGTTTCCAGATGTCGTAGAGAGCATAAAGGGTGAGTACCCCGCACCTTTACCAGATGTGGAGGTGCGGGGTACTCACCGCAAGCCAAGGAGACACAGTTGTTTGGAAAAGAAACAAATTTATTGGAGCGAACTTGTGCTCCCCTAACAACTGAAAAGAATACAGAGGCGGCGAAGAAGCGGTCAACAAAGTGACGTACGTGCGTCGGCGAGCATCGCAGAATCGAATGCCGCGGCGTCCTGCTGTGCAGGCTTTTATCTTTCGGCGCGAGAGTTTCTGGAACCGTGGATTCGCATCCAGAACATTGTAGATCACAGAAGATTATTCTGGGCTAGCGGCGTTAGGGCGAAACACTCTGCTTATCTGAATGACATAGCCCGTGCGGCATAAAAATAAAGAATGGAACACGCGCTTCGCATGGGACACAGATAACAGAGCCGGGTGCGGCCGGGCATTAAAAACAAACAATAAATAAACAAACCCGTACATGGTTCGCGGCAATATCAACCTTTATAAAAAACCTAAAGAGGCGGAGAGCCAGCACTACCTAGAACCTTTCGTTCAGATCAAAACACTAGGACACCCAAGCACCGCTTCTTGAATATGTCCAGTCTATACAAGGACTGTTGTTTACCTTCTGCGTCGCTTTCTTCTTCTAATGGCCGTTACGACTAGGCCCCCATCCACGTTCGCATCAATAACCAATAAAATATAGATCGTTTATTTGGGTAGTCCTCTTTTGTCCCACAAGTGATTGTATTGCTGTTCGTTTTCTTAAATACCTCATATAGCCTGAGTAGATGTCTCTAAGCAGCGTACATACATCAGAAGCCACGACGAATATACTAGGAACACACTTAATTGTCTGTATTTGTGCCTTTTTGTCCCTCCGTTACCGAGACTGTACCCGTACCAACTTTCGCACAGCCACCTCTTCGCACAAACATTTAACGAGATTTAACTTGCTGAAACAAAGTTTCTTACGTTTGTCGTTCGCACGCTCTAATCACTCATCTGTGCGTCCACCCATGTGCCTGAGAAACATTTATTAGTGAACGGCCCCAACCCATGCACTTCATACCTTCACTCAGATATATTCGTCAAGATCTGATTCTCCTTGGTAGGAGTAACTGCCCTGGTTTGGAGTCCACAGTGATCCAAACTTGCTACTTTTTAATTTTGACTCAATTACGCCGCTTTTTAATCAGTCGGCCGTAATTAGTGAGTGTTTAAGCTATTTTGTGTGACATCCGTGCGCCAGGCATGGGAGATTTTAAATCATAGAGTTGTCCCAATGCTTTCGGACAAACGTTAGAAAAGTCTCTGCTAATAGTTCCACGTATTGTTTGAGGCCCAATATTCGCTACCGGAGTGTGGAGCACGTGAACATGCTTACAGAGCTTTAGGTCGCAATCCCTACAGAGGCACGTTCTTTAGAAATGAAATTCACACTGGCAGGAAGAAATACACAAAAACGTGCCTAGCAGCGAGCAGGAGCCAAGGGCGCGGAGTCGCGTTACGGATTTGCGTGACGACACGATCCGCTGGTCGGCTATATAAACTTGGCATATGACAAGTTGCGAGCTGCTTGAACATCCACGCATTTAGTTAAGAGAAATGCAGGCTGCCTGTGTCGCTCTACTGCTCGCTCTGCTGGCTCCAGCCTACGCAGCTAGACCAATACCTTTTAGCTCCCGAAGATTTCAAACGAGGGCGCAGTTGCCTGATGTTGTACAGCGGACGTTCAAATGTTGTGAGTATAGGTTTGTCATGATCATGGGGCTGCTTTTCTCGAAACCCTATTGCTCTATCCTAAAGGCGCTAGTGCTGAGCATACCCTAGTGGTGCGTGCGTTTTCAATACTCAATTTCCCTTTACCTAAAGCGTCAATATTCGAGTAAATAAACAACTTGCACCAGTGGGCAAACCTATTTAAAAGTCATTATATTACAGAACATAAGGACTCTTTTCGTTCCTATACAGACCTATTATTGTCATGATAATGATTACGTTACTTTGGCTTCAGTAAACTAGACGGGAACCATCATTTATGTAACTGCAATGAACATATTTGCTCTTCTGGATCTACAAAACACTTTCGATGTACCGAACACCAACTTTGTAAGAATTATGCACTCCAGATTGGTTTCAAATTTAAATAGATGTGATTTTGAGGTTAATAACCTGCTATCCAACTTTTTTTCCTTGCTGATGACTGTTTTTTTTTTTAAGTGGGAAATGTGCGTTTTCTGGTCATCTTGGGGATTTTACGAAGGTATTACAGAAAAATGGCATAGCTCATTTTTGTTTCATGGTAAAGGAAATATCTCTATGTTGTTCATGCTCGTGAATGCTGTACACTTGCTCTTTTCTAATAAGCCGCAGTTGTTAAGTAATTGTCAGTGTTATTACTCCACTTACAAACTGACGAAGCCTGCAGTAAATCGTGCAAGGTTCGAACCAAAGCAAAGCAACCGCACTCCTTAGTACTTGACCTCTGAAAGACACATTACCACGCATTTGTAGAAGTTTAAAATTGTTTATATACACATACTGAAAAATGTTTTGCAATAACCCTGTAGTAGGAATCGTCATATGCAGCGGTGTCGTCGTCTTCGTCATGCCAAGAATTACATTCGTAATAACGGTTGACGACACCTGGGCTGAGTTGTGGCGCGTACGTGCATCACGCATGCGTACCGTTGCCGGAGTCGCATTGAGATTTCGTGGGAGCAGGTTTTACGCCAGCTCTGCCTTTGCTGGTTGGAAGGCACAGCGAGGTGCTTTTCGATGTATTCACCAGTGTGTTTTTGCTAAGACACGCATGAGCCGGGGGACGCCATGAGGCTATGCCCACAAGCGCTCGATACCTTCTCGTTTCTCGGGATTTTAGGCCAGTTTTTTTAAGTGCGAATGCACTTTATAAGCGACCCCAAACCTTCCACCGCCGGCGGCGGCGGCGGCGTCCGCAGTCCTCCTCTCCCTAGCAACGGCGTGGAGCGGAGAGGAGCGTCGGTAGCAACGGCGCAGTGACGTCACTCACCACGTGACGACATGCCCCTCACCACTCCTCGCGGCGCGACGGCGTGCGCGCGCGCGTCCCTCTCCCTTCCCCGCGCCGTGACGTCACACACTCCACCCCTCTCCCCCGGCAGCTGCCGTGCGCCGCTGCGTGCAACTTTCCCTCCCCGCGCCGTGACGTCACGCACCCGCACCTCCTCTCCCCTCGCTCGGCTGCAGCTGCCCTGCGCCGCTGCGCGCGTCCCTCTCCCCTTGCGCTCGCCTCCTCTCTCAGCCACCTGGCTCGGTGCGCTCGGCGCGGCGTGCCCCCCTTATATTCAGCGATAAACTGGCAGACCTCCGTGGGTCGGCTCGCGCGCGCTCTCTCGCTAGTCTCCTGGCTCGCTCTGCTCCAGTTTAGACCGTTCGCTGGCTGGGCGCCTCTCAAGGCGATGTCAGAATTTACTGCGCCGTGTACTCTCGGCGCAACAAATGCATTCGCACTTCCTCACGATTCCCTTCGGGGGGGTGGGGGCAATTTTTTTTTTCAGTAAATCCACGGCGTCCGCAGGGACGCCGCAATGCACGGACTTACCAGCACTCGGTGTTTTATCACTTCCAGGGATTTTCAGCAGTTTTTTTATAAAGCCACAGCGCATGCCGGATGCTCAGCGGTCGCAGCGAGAAACGCGCTCACGAGCGATCGGCATCTTCTTGGTGTTTTTAAGGCGTTACACGCCCCACATTGCGGCCAGCTACAGCGGCTGCACTTATTGAACACCGTAATATTTGCACTTAGGACGAAACGAAACGTATTGTTTTTTTACGCGATTGTAACACGAAAGACGAGCCCCGAATATTGTGAACGGGCCATTTTTATTGTTTAGTTGTGTATAGTCGTAACAGGGTATTAAAACAGTGAATTTTTAGTGCCGGTGCTCTAATGGGTATACAATGTTTTAAATGTATTTTATTACGGTATCTGTAATATGGTTTGGGCATTGTCAGGTACTGACCGCCTTTTGTGAACTATTTATTGTAACATTTAAAGATAAGTTGCTTGCCCTTGCCGAAAATTATGTAGCAGGTACAGAATCAGACAAGCCTAATAAACCGAAAACCAGTGAATTACGTCTGGTAATCGGAGGTGGAATAAGGAAAACAAACGGGCTTTCCAAAAAATAAAGGAAACGGCAAGCAGTGACTAAATAAAGAATCACAATCGTCAACGGAGCAGTATGTATCACGGTTAAAAAAGGCGAAATATTTAGAAGGGGTACTTATAAAATGCAAACGAATCCCAAGTACTTCTGGCATTTTATAAACGATGTGCATCCGACAATGCTCTGGTCAGCGAACTAAATATATTAGTAATTATAATGAATCAATCACTCAGGTTTATTTACGTGCCCAGATCAGCCAAAAGCCTGAGTGCTTGCGCACGGATAGTTACATAAAAACAAAATGCAAGAAACATATTGCGAGAAACAACCAAGCGACAAGACACACACAAATGGGAGAAGTGGAAGTTACCTAAATAAAACACAGGCGGAGCCTGGGTACAGATAAAAAAGAAAAAAAAGAAGTTGCCTTTGTGGCTCTGCTTGTTGTAGAGACCACAGAACAAGCACAGCCACAAAGTTTGACATACAAACTACAAAAGCAATGACAAGAGTATAGAAACAAATGATAAGGCGAACAAGTCAAAGTAGACAGTTTAAACAATAGGCAACTCTCTGTTGGTTAGACAGAACAGCGGAGGAACCTAATTCCAGCAAATGAAGAAAGAAAAGAAAAGAGAAGACAAAAATGAACGTCACAGACATCATAGATGTTTAACGTACCGTTTCCAACAGTGCTGTACATTGAAGTTTAAACGAACATTGAAAGATGTGAAGGCGTTCAAAGAAGCGGTTGTAAGAATTCTGATCTCTGCGCAGAGGAGAATGATTCCAGTTGCGCCGCGCAGCGGTCAAGAGGGGGCGATGCGACCTGTGGGCCTTTGCAGAGCACTAAACTCTAAAGAGTTAAGCAGGTCTGCGCAATAAAGGTGTCCATAAAGAATTTTGTAAAGTATGTAAGATCTACACGCATGCGTCTGCAGTTCAAGTAAGGGATCGAGGGAAACTGTGGGTAAGTCATAATCAGGACCCGGACTGTGAATGCGATGGCGGTGCGTAAATATAAAAAAAAACTTCTTCTGCACACGTTCTAATAAATCACTACTAGATTTGGGGATGTCATCCTAGGCAACAGAAGCATATAATACCAGAGGGATACATATTGTATTATACAGGATTAGCAATGAATCGGGTAACAGAATTCCTTTGAAATCTGGCAACATTTCCAAGAGCGCGTAGCGCTCGCCGGGTGATTAGCCTAATATGAGATGAAAAGAGAGGGTACTGTCAAAAAGCACCCCGAGATCCCTAATCTCCTCAACCCGTTGCAGCGGAACTCCCTGAATGCTGCAGGAAAGCATCAGACGATGAGGTTTCCGGCTGTACGTGATTACCTTTGTTTTTTGGCAGGTTCAAAATCACAGAGTTTTTGGTGCACCAGCCAGATACTTCTGGCACATCACTCTTCAGGGCCAGGCAGTCCTGAAGACCGCTATTGTGCCTAAATAGCTTGACATTATCAGCATAGAGAAGAAATGAAGATTTGTTAAGACTGTTGACACATCGTTGATATAGAAAACAACAGTGGAAACTTGTGGTACAAAACCTTGAGGTACACCACTTGTTGCAATGTAAAGACAAGACTTTTTGTTGCTTGCATCTACCTAAACTGACCGGTTAAGGGCAATAGTAAGACAACAAGGCATCTCTAGAGACACGACATGTTGAACCTAGTGTTCGCAAAACACGACGGGGTAATCTCATTATTATGAGCTGTAAATGTGAGCTTAGAGTGAAACAAAACTCCCAGGCCTCTGATTTGACATACCAGATTCAGATCTTCACTTATACGATAGGTGAAATTGATATCATCTTATAATACTATAGCGCAAAGAACGGGAAACGAACACAAGTAAGATGACGGGACGAGCGCTACTTACTTGTTTTACGTCTTACTTGTCTTCGTTTCCCGTTGTTTTCGCTATAGTACTATAATGATGTCCTACCAGCTAGCCCAACAGTACTCCTTGCTAAATGATATCATCTGCTTTACGGGTATACGACACTACTTTGGTTTTTGCACTGTTACAGTATCAACTTATTTCGGTTGCACCAGTCCGAAACGCGGCGATATCACATTGCAGTTGTGCATGAGTCTGAGATGTTGCCAATCACTTTGAATGCTTTAATATTGTCTGCGCCATACACGAACAATGAGTACTGAATTGCTGTCGAAACATCGTTGACAAAGAGTGAAAACAAAAGAGGTCCAAGGACTGAACCTTGTGGGCACCGCGCTGGTGGCTGAGTACGTTCCGGAGTGTAGCCCGTACAGTGAACGTAGCCAGTGACGAGTGGGTAAGGTAGTCACGCAGCAGATCTAGCACCGGGTCAGGAATGTGAAGGTGGGAAAGTTTTTACACAACAATAAATGGGAAACCACAACGAACGCCTTGCTAAGGTCACAGTATACCACATCAAGTTGGCCTCGGTCTTCAAATGCCTTTGACGCTTGTTCCATAAAAGAAACTAAGTTGTAGTTGTCGAGCGGCCACGTATAAAAAATGTTGATTTGGGATAATTTCATATGTTACCATGGATGGTAATGAGTGAATGAATTATAGATTCAAAATTTTAGAAGCACTGCACAGGAGGGAAATCGGTCTATAATTTTTTCGCACCTCTTTTTGGCCCGGAGTTCTGTACAGGTACAACTTTAGCAATTTTCCAACAGTTAGGAAACGTACCAGTACTAATACAGTGTTAAACACACAAGGATTGTAGCAAGGATTGGACTGGAAGTCTTGAGTAGAGCCATTAGAATGGCCATCTGGTCCACAGGCTAGCTAGGGCTTCGCGTCCCGAAGGCTGTTCATCATGATATTCTTCCCCCGACAAATGCATGCTCGGTGCCGTACCACGACAATTGGACATCGGAGCTGACGGAACGTCGCAGGTTATCGCTATACACCGTTTTAAAATGCTGAGCGAACGCAGCCGGGACGTCATCAATGATTACTCCATCGGAGTTAAGAAGGAGGTTAAAGCATTGAGTGTTATGCTGGGGTGACCTACTGTGGATATATTTCCATAAATCTTTGAGGCTCCTTTGAGATTGACTAATTATGGTCGTAATGTATGCAGCCCGATCACGATCATAGAGTTTTTTACAGTGACCGGTATTATTTAAACTCTAGGCTTCCATTTTGTCTCCCCACTCATTTGAGCTTTCTTGTGGGCACGCTGTTTGCCTTTTAGTGCTGACCGGAGTTCACTCGAGAACCAGAAAGGATACTTCGAAGATTTAGATTTCTTTAGTGGTATATTTCTGCGCATACCTTCTTGAAGTACTTTAATTATTCACTGGCTTGAAAATTTTGATCACTTGACGCGAGGATTGCCAACCAATCAAAATTCGACACAGTTACTGGTAAAATACTGATGTAGTCCACATGCAGCAAAATTATAGCGGGGGAATTCGGAAAGACGTGGCTTGTCCTTTTTGCACACCACTTTGAATAGGTGAGTACTACTGAAAAGGGTGGATGGTAATTGTCAGGAGTAACCAAACCAGTAGGGCCTTATGTTGACACTGAAGTTTTCGATGTTTGAAAAAGAAACGTCAAGTACGCTCCCAGCAGAGTTCACGACGTGGTTGCTTTGTTCAAGACCAGTAAATGAAAATGAAGTCTAGTAAGGCTGAGGCCTTTTTGTAGAACGTAGTTATTGTAATGAGAAATACTAAGGTCACCCATTCTATTCCCGGCGACTTAAAGTCACCAGAATCACGATACGGTTGGTTAGGAGGAGACGAAATTACATTTTCAATCGATTGCTAAACAAGTTTGAAAAAGAAACCGGAGCTATGTTAAGAGCTTAAGTAAAATGCACCAAGCAGGGACGCGTTTTGCCACCGATGCAACACCCAAGTCATCCCAGAGAGACTCATCTCTGTCTCCAGGTCTGCGCGCCCACGCATCTGAATGAGCTATTGACGGCTATCAAAGCTTCCACTCCTGTGCGCTTAAGGCCAGATGTGGCACGGTCACGGCGGAACAACGTTGTAATAAGGAGGAAATAATCTTTTGACGAGATAGTGGGTAAGAGCCAGGTCTCCGTAAGAACAACTACAGAAAACATTGAGGAAGATACATTACAAAAACCTCGTTTGCTTTAGTCCTTATACAAAGAACATGTTGATACAAAACGTTAAGGGACCTATTCATGAGTGACCTGTTCCTTTTCTAACTCAGATGCGTGCAGATGGCGTTCATGAAGAATTCCCTGGAAAGGTTAAAAAGGCAGTTGGTCGGCCATAGGCCCGGGTCCTGCAGCTTCTGAAAAGCTTCGTCGTCGACTGCAACGTAAATGAGGCATAGGATACATACTTGGTTTTCAGCCGTTTGCACACCAACGGTGCGATTCGCGACACTAGAAACATATGCCGACACCTCGGAAGACGATGTTTCAGGAGCCAGCTTTGTCACGAACAGAGCCTTCGATCGCCGATGTTGACTGGCGACCGACAACGTTGTACTTGTTGCCAGTCCAAAGCACGCCGGTGATCGTTCCTTGGTGGACGACGAGAGCCTGTTGGGCTGTAGATGCAGTGGGCTCTCAGCCAGTGGTGGACGATAGCGAAGGCGTGTCCGAGGCAGCAGTTCCTGGCGCTCTCGGCAGCACTGGCCCAATGGGCCCGCATACAGAGAGCGAGAGCGTCGCAAGCGTGACGGTTTGTTGCCGGGCGGGAGAGTTCAGGCGACGACTTCGGCGACGCTACCGCACCAGCAGAGCCCGGCTGCGCAGGCCACACAGGCCTACTGGTAGTGGCCGCCAGAGTAGGAAACGACGTCCATTCAGTGCGTTGACGCGTCAGCTCGTTGCGAAGCGTATGCACTTCCCGCCAGAGCGATTTAACAGCAGCTGTGTGTGTATCCAGCCTTCTCCTCGGCCTCCCTGCGCATCCGTTCATTCTCCTCCTTCTTTGGGAAACCGATCGTCAGAAAGGAGACTCCCTCGAGCGCGCGAACGAGGAGGCCACGGAGGAGAACCTGCTCGAGGTCAACCGGTTCCTTAGGAGGGGTGGCGCTGCCGTCGTCGCCGCCGGCCGGATAGGGGAATGCGCCGAGGGCTGCTTCGGCTCCATCGGTCAAGCCGATGTCGGGGGTAGGCGTAGGCGAAGCGGCGGCACACCCACACTTATTGTCAGGTAAGCTGCCGCTTCCTCAAGGACTTCAGCATGTTGAGTTCATCGTCCGGGCAGGTAACACACTTCACATGAAGACGTTTCAAACAGTCAGCACAGACGAAGAAACTTTTGTTTGCCATAGAAACACTGCGAGCTGAGGGAACACGCATCCGTACTTGGCGCCATCTTGAATAATAATATCAACAACAATAAAAACAATACTAATATAATAAAATATTAATAATATATTAACAATATATAATATTATTAACCAATCAATCAATCAATCCACCTTTATTTTCTGTGCCCAGGAACAACCCTAGGCCGGGTCTGCGTACTGGTACACGATATACAAAAAACTCATAAAAACAAACTAAAATCAAGTGAACACAACACAGGAAACCACATGTATGACATCAAAGAATAATGTAAAAAGTTACAGAGATCCCAGAAAGCAAAACCGCAAAAAAAGGAAGCCTAGTGTTAGAAGCCATAACACCGGTCAGCAAAACGTTGAAGGCACGTGATAAATTGAAAATACCCAAGCAATTCATCAATGAAGATGACGGAGATAGATTATACACATAAAACGATGGTTTTCTAACGAAATTAGGAAGTTTCAAAATGGAAAAACGAACTTCAGCGTTACAAGCACTGACACTCAAACCTACAGAAATTCAAGCAACACACAACCAGGAAAAGTGAAAACAAACAAGCAAGAAGATGATTTGCATAAAATAAATACGGCACAGCAATTTGGAATGACTTTAAGGCACTTAAGCTACAACAGTTTTAAACTCATTACAGAAATAAGAAAAAGATCTCTGGAATATGTCAAGACGATCGGAATATTCACTTATATGCACATTGTATTCTGTAGATGGACGAGTGTCGCCTACTTAAAGCATCTGTTCTGAAGGTTCGAAATGTTCGGAAAGTTTGTCCAGCAAGTTGACATTAATAAGTTCAACCAAGTCATCACACAAAATATCACCATGAAGAAGTTTATGAAGAAAGATAATATCAGCTCGGATTCGTCGACACCAAAGGGAAGGCATACTCTTTTGAGACAAGACATTCTGCCGTTTGCGTCTTCTTTGTACATTACGGAAACGTTGTTAAAGATAGAAAGGAACCTATTTTGAACCCTTTCGATACGGTCACTATTAGACTTGCAAGTTCCATTCCAAAAACAGAACCGTATTCGAGAAGAGGTAAGCAGAGAGCCGAATACAACTTTAAGAAAGGAAGATGACTTTTAAGTTCTCTAGAATAAATGCAAACAGCACCCAGATATCGAAGAGACCGTTCGGAAGTTTGTGTAACGTGAGTAGAAAAGTCAGAGAGGAATAATAAAATAGTGAAGGCGAGAGGAAAATAGTTGGGAAAATGTGTCAGCGGTGGTGAGGAAGAGCCCCGGAGCGGCGCCGAGTAAATCGATGACACTGGAAAGAAAACGGGGGCGGTTAGACATATACTGCTTTGCAGTAAACCTCCCGTTAACCCTAGGAAGCGAAACGCTAGAAGTAGTAAACGAATACAACTACTCCGCACAGATGGTAATGGTGGTCCCAACCTTGAAAGACACATCTGGCGCAGTATGGGTATGGGTTGGGAACACGCGGCGAGCACTCTAAACTAATTAAAATTTGGTTACTTCTGTTTTTGAAAAGAAAAATCTACAACCTTGGTGCCTTACTAAATATTTACAACGCAAATTTAGGAGGTCTCAACAGGCCATGGAACGAAAAATGTTAGGAGCAACAACACCCACGGACAGAAAACGAGCTACATGGATAAAAGAACAAACTACAGTACAAGATATTGCTGCGAACCATGTACTAGTTTCTTTATTTATTCTTTGTTTTTTAATGACCGGCCGCGCCCGGATCTGTCTATCTGTGTCCCATGCGAAGCGCGTGTTCCATTCTTTATTTTTATGCCGCACGGGCTATCTCATTCAGATAAGCAGAGTGTTTCGCCCTAACGCCGCTAGCCCAGAATAATCTTCTGTGATCTACAATGTTCTGGATGTGAATCGACGGTTCCAGAAACTCTCGCGCCGAGAGTAAAAGCCTGCACAGCAGACGCCGCGGCATTTGATTCTGCGACGCTCGCCGACGCAACTGACTTTGTTGACCGCTGCTTCGCCGCCTCTGTATTTTTTGAGTTGTTAGGGGAGCACAAGTTCGCTCCAATAAACTTGTTTCTTCTTGAAGACAACTGCGTCGTCCTTGGCTTCGCGACATCTGGTGGCGGTGCGGGGTACGCACCCTTTATGACGACCTCTGCAAGCCACCAGCCCAGTCCAACTAGAGCCAGCCTCCGACAGCAAGGATTGCCACCCGAACTCGGTCTTCTGCCAGAAGGGCCCAAGAGAAGGAACGCTGCAAACAACACTATGGTGCAAGAACGAGCGTCGCAAATCGTCCTGCAGCAGCCCCGGGAACCAGCATCGTTCCGCGGATCCCCCGAAGAAGATCCTGAGGACTGCTTGGAGAAAGTGGAGCACGTCTGAATCTTTACAGGTGGGATTACGAAGAGACCTTCCGCCATGCTTTCTTCTATCTAGAAGATACGGCCCGTACGTGGTTTGAGAACCATGAAAGCTCCCTAACCAACTGGACTCTCTTTAAGAGCGAGATTCCTAAAACATTCGCTACCGTCATGCGAAAAGAACGAGCCGCCCCCTTGTTGGAAACGCGCACGCAACACCCCAACAAAGGGGTTGTGATCGTCGTTGGGGAGATGAAGCAACTATTTCGGCTCGCGGACCCCGATATGATGGGAGAAAAAGAAGCTACGCTTCGTAATGCGCGGTGTAAAGGAAGAACTGTTTGCTGGACTTGCCCGAAACCCCCAAAACTGTCGCCGAATTCGTGACCGAAGCCACTAAAATTGAGAAGGCCCTAGAAATGCGTGCTAAGCAGTACGAGCGGAACTTTGTTGGCGCGGCTAATGCGAACTACATCGACAACATGCGGATTCCGGCTGAAAGCCTACGTGAGACCATCCGCGCAGTAGTGAGAGAGGAGCTGCGGAAATTTCTCCCCACGCCGCCACAGCCCCAAGTCGCTACCCTTTCCGACGTGATTAGAGAAGAAGTGCAACAAGCGTTGGGAACTTCTACGCCATCCGAAGTACCCCGAGAGCCACAAGCTATGAAATACTCCGCAGCTGTTCGTCGGCCCCACCCTCCTCGAACACCCCTTCAAGACGCCCCGCCGTACCGCCGCCCCACTGTCACCCGCCGGACTCCCCCGACCCCCAGTAGCCCGAAACCAGACGCCGAGGAAGACGGTTGTATGGCAAACTCCCAATAATCGTCCTCCGTGCTACCACTGCGGAGAGGCCGACCATATCTACCATCGCTGCCCATACAAGAGACTCGGACTGTGTGGTTTCTCCGTCGACGCACCTCGCCCTCTCCCTGGCCAAGGATCACGTGAGATCGACGAGTATCTATCTGAAAACAGCCGTGGCCGAGCGCGTATCCACCGTTCGCCTTCGCCCTTCCCATACCAATCGCCGAACCGCCGTAGCAACGCTGACTTGCCCCTGGAAAATCCCGCAGCCCACGCGGGGTAAACTAAAAGCAGCAACTTCTGGAGGTGAAGTTGCTCTATGGCGAAAAACCGGAAGCCCTCCAACGACGCAAGAACGCGCCAAAGATAGTGATTCACGACATGCCCTCATCACGACGACCCGACCTAACACTGACGAGACTCCCGAACACGACAGCTATACGGCGCGACGCGTATCCGACCTGACCGAGAAGTCCGCTGAGAAAGACGACGACAACGACGACGCACAGTCCCCGACCGTCAACACGCACAAGCTGAGAAGCGACGCCCCGACGCACCCGGGAACTCGAGGAAGGCGGAATCGGAGTCAAGGTGTCCATCGCGGGCTTTGATGTAGTTCCCCCTCGTATACACGGGAGCCGAGTACTCCGTAATGAGCGGACCATTTGCGTCTAAGGTGGAGAAAGTTATGACCAGATGGGGCGGTCCGCACGTATGCACAGCACGAGGTCACCTCGTGACTCCAAGTGGAACGTGCACATCGCGCGTCACCATAGACGTGCACAACGTACCCTGCGGTGTTCGCCGTTTTGGGCCCCAACTGCTCCCGCGAACGTAATTCTCGGAATGGAGTTTTTTGACAGACAACAGCGCAATAATTGATCTGCAGACCAAGTCGATAACGCTTTCGTCCGATTACTCTATGACGCCCGGAACCGAACCCAGAACACCGTGCAGCTGTAAGGATACCGGATGATCATTTCACCCTACCACTGCGCGCAAGCTTCATGATCACCGTCTACTGTGAAGGTGCTGCTCCTGATGCGGACGCTACCGTGGAGAGAGACCAAAGGTTGTTTCTCTCGGCCGCGGTGTGGTCTGTCGCAAGAGGCATTGGGTGGTTTTAGGCAACGCTAATCCCACGTTTTGGCCACCAATTTCACCGAGGAGTTACCAGCATTTAAACAAGGGCGCTGCAATTGCCATTCCTCGAAGAAACGCAACAAGCAAGTGACGTGATCGCAGTCACCGACTTTGAACGCGCACCCGAAGATACCTTCAAGTTTCCGCCTTCCCTTCGACGTGAGTCCGGCGCTACCGCAAGAACAACGCAACAACTATTGGCTTTGCTGCGTCGCAACAGCGAGAGTTTTTCGTCGAAGTCGAAACTACGTCAGACGCCTCTAGCGAACGAATAATAACGGAAGTTGGAGCCAGACCTATCCGACAGTCACCGTACCGCGTATCTTCCCACGAGCGGGAAGCCATCCGGGGTCAAGTCGACGACATGCTCAGCGACGACATAATACAGCCATCGAACAGTCCGTGGGCTGCGCCGGTTGTACTCGTGAAGAAAAAGGACAGCACTTAAGGTTCTACGTTGACTACCGGAGACTAAACAAAATCACCAAAAAGGACGTGTACCCCCTG
Source organism: Haemaphysalis longicornis (assembly GCA_013339765.2). Classification (NCBI taxonomy): domain Eukaryota; kingdom Metazoa; phylum Arthropoda; class Arachnida; order Ixodida; family Ixodidae; genus Haemaphysalis; species Haemaphysalis longicornis. The sequence continues at coordinate 35,819 of JABSTR010002828.1, read as the reverse complement.
CTACGAATCGACGACGCCCTCGACCACCTCTGCCACGCGAAGTACTTCTCATCAATGGATCTGAAGACCGGCTACTGGCAAATTGAAGTGGACGATAGAGACCGAGAGAAGACTGCATTTATAACCCCGGACGGTGTGTACGACTTCACGGTGATGCCGTTTGGGCTGTGCCCGGCGCCAGCAACGTTTCAAAGAGTCATGGACACGGTGGTTGGCTGGCCTGAAGTGGCACATCTGCCTCGTGTACCTCGACGACATTGTGGTATTCGCCCGGAATTTCGATGAACATCTTGCAAGGGTAGGATTCTGTACTCGAGCTTATTCGCTCGTCGGGGTTAACGCTGAAGCCCGAAAAGTGCTGCTTCGCTTACGAGGAACTCAAGTTTTTGGGACACGTCGTCAACGCCGCTAGAGTCCTGCCTCACCCAGCGAAAACATCAGTCATAGCAAACTTCCCAAGACCGAAAGACAAAAAGGCGTGCGAAGATTTCTCTGACTGTGCGCATACAACTGGCGCTAACGTCGCAAGCTTCGCACGCATCGCAGAGCCCACTCAGGCGCATGACCAAAAGATAGCACCCCTTTCGCCTGGGAAAACTCTGAATAAAAAGCAATCTGGGAGCTGAAACAACGCCTGCAAAACCCGCCCGTGCTCGCTCATTTCGACGAAAACGCGGAAACGGAAATGCAAACGGACGCCAGTGACACAGGATTGGGTGCCGTTCTCTTTCAAAAACAAAGCGGTTGCATAAAGGTAATCGCCTGTGCCAGCCGTGACCTGCCGAAAGAGGAGGGATACTACGCTGCCTCCGAGAAAGATTGCCTGGCCATCATATGGGTCATTTCATAATTTTCGCCCATACGTGTATGCAAGACCGTTGAAGGTTTTGACAGACCACCATGCGCTGTGTTGGCTCGCCAATTTGATGGACCCCTCTGGCCGTCGTGGACGGTGGAGTTTGCGCCTGCCAAGAGTTCGACGTTAGAATCGTCTACAAATCCGGCAGGAAACACTCCGACGCCGACTGCCTGTCCCGCGGCCCTGTCGACCCACCACCACAAGACTCTGATGAAGACAGCAGCATTCTTCGGGGTTGTTACGGAGAGCGACCCTAGCCGCCCAGCAGCGTGCCGACCCCGTCTTGCGCGTAATGATCGACTACCTCGAAGGACGAAACGTCGCCGTGCCTAGAGCGTTTAAGCGGAACTTACCAGCATTCAGCCTCAAAAACCCGTCCTCGTGAAGAAGGAATTTCAGCACGGAACAGGAACAAATTATCTACTTGTCATTCCAGCAAACCTTCATGACAAAATTTTGGAAGCGTCCCACGACGACCCGTCTTCAGGACATCTCGGCACAGCTCGCACTATTGCAAACAATAAGGCAAAGTACTTCTGGCCCCACCTTACATCCTACGTCACCCACTACGTTCGGAGTTTCCATGACCGCCAGCGACGTAAAACGCCGCCGACAAGACCCGCCGGATTTCTGCAACAATTCCCCGTCCCGTCGAGGGCCCTTTCAAATGATAGGAATGAACCTTCTAGGCCCGTTCCCTACGTCACAATGAGAGAACAGTGTATTGTCGTAGCGACAGACTACATGACGCGCTATGCAGAGACCGCCGCTCTTCCGAGGGGGACTGCTCAAGAAGTCGCCAAGTTTCTTTATAACCAAGTTGTGCTCCGACATGGAGCCCCTGAAGTCCTATTCACGGACCGCGGAACTGCCTTTACCGCGGAGCAGATGCAAGGAATCTTACGCTACAGCATCACGGATCACCGAAGACGACGGCGTACCACCCCCAAACGAACGGACTAACGGAACGACTGAACAAGACGATTGCGGATATGCTGTCCCTGTACGTCGACGTTGAACATAAGACTTGGGACGAAGTGCTCCCGTATGGCACGTTTGCGTACAATACAGCGACGCAGGAAAATACGCAGATGACACCGTTCGAGCTTGTCTACGGAAGACGGGCCGACTACGAGACTCGACCCCATGGTTTCCGCATGTAGAAGACGACGACCTCAATGCCGACGTCCAAGGATAACTTCAACATGCGAGGAGGCCCGGCAGCTCGCTTCGAGTTCGTATAACGGACCAGCACCTGGTGTATGCCGGCGGCTACAACCTCCGACGACGAGACGCCGAGTACAAACCCGGGGATTGTCTGTGGATTTGGACTCCCATTCGATGACGCGGACTCGGTGAAAAGCTTCTGCAACGGTATTTCGGACCCCTACCAGATTCTACGACGGTGGTTGGCCAATTAACCCTACGAAGTGATCCCTACTGGTGATTCCGGCACATCACGATGACGCACGCGACCCGAAGTCATCCACGTGGTTCGCCTCAAACCGTACTTCGCAGATGACGAACTTTTTTGTTGTTGTTTTTTTGTTGCTATTTGTTCGGAGTGTCGTTTTATTTTAGCATCGGGTCGACGCACTCTCAGAGGGGGGTTAATGCCGCGAACCATATACGGGTGCGTGTATTTATTGTTTGTTTTTAAATGCTCGGGCCGTGCCCGGATCTGTTATCTTGTGTCACATGCGAAGCGCGCGTTCCATTCTTTATTTTATGCCGCACGTGCTATCTCATTCAGATAAGCAGAGTGTTTCGCGCTAACGCCGCTAGCCCAGAATAATCTTCTGTGATCTACAATGTTCAGGATGCGAATCGACGGTTCCAGAAACTCTCGCGCCGAAAGATAAAAGCCTGCACAGCAGACGCCGCACGGCATTCGATTCTGCGACGCTCGCCGACGCAATTCACTTGTTGACCGCTGCTTCTCGCCGCCTCTGTATTCTTTTGAGTTGTTAGGGGAGCACAAGTTCGCTCCAAACAACTTGTTTCTCCTTCGAGGCAACTGCGTCGTCCTTGGCTTCGTGACAATATTATAGTTCAAATACAGAATAAGAAAGGGACTCTGGCTGGCCAGAAAGCGAGGCGAATGGTACGCCGACAAACGGTGTACAAATAATATAACAGGGTATACTAACAATGGACCTAGATGAAAGAGGACCATAATTTGTTTGATGGATGAAATAACATGACTCTGAGGTAAACTGTGACCTCGAGCCGTGCAGGACCGGACCAGTTGGAGGTCAATCGGAGAGGCCTTCGTGCTACAGTGGCCCTGGTTAGGTTGATGATGATGATGTTGATGCCGATGATAATGGTAAGGACGATGATGAACATTTGTTGATGATACGAAGCCAATATTGTGCTCCTTATGCCAGTTTTGTGTGATTTCTATTTTTTAAAGGTCACTGTAAAACGCTTTTAAGGAGCACTAAGTATTGACATAAAACAAAACTCTATTGTTACCTGGAATTAGGCTGAGTGCAGATGTGACAGCAACTTTACCATGCAGCGAAACTGTACTGCGAAAGGAAGGTTTCGCCACAGGCATAAAGCACGTGGGCCTAGTTCGATGTAACGTACTACTGTCTGGACAACGTAATTGTGATTTAAATGTTTTTTGAGATATTTACAGGTTTATTGTTTCTTTTATTGAGCCATTTGAGCCAACAGGTACGTGCCAACAGGGAATAAAAGCTGGAACCATGGTGAAAATGACGAGAGAAAACAAAACAGGTACTGCAGAGCAAAATTAAGAAAAGAAGAGAACCCACAACTACTGAGAAAATAGAGGGAAACGCCCGCGAATGCTGAAACAATCCACGGATGCTGTTGCGCCGACGAGACGACCAGCAGTGTGCATCAAGAGTGCAGCTAGGATCAGTTAAGGGTGAAAGTTGGGCTAGTTGGTGTTGACTTGGAAACTATTTTACCAGCGAAAAACGAACAGGGTACTTAGAAAGAAGTAGACGGGACAATCGCTACACTTCAACTGAACATCTTTCTTGAGACATGTAAATATCTAAAAACGCTAACAGACACGGCCTAAAAGATGATAACACTTACAAATGATAAAAACTGATGACAAACAATGTACAGTAATAAATTCGTGATACCCAACAGCCGCCAAGCTACGTCGCGCGCATGCACCCTTGCATGAAGCTTAGCTCTTTAGCCATAACAGCAATAGAAGTCACTCTGAAACATTATCTGCCTCCCTCTGAATATGGAAGGGCCTCAGAAATTTCTCATTTCACTTGGTCGCACCCGCTGCAAATCAGCTGGGATCCTTGGACACGCCCTACGTACAGTACCTATGCAGCAGTCTGGCTCCATGGCTTTCCGACCCACCTGAGGCCATGCTGCTACTTTTTTAGGGTATGATAATGGCAGCGTTATGGCCTAACGATGAGCGGATGAATGAGGGAGATGCCAACGCAGGTTGTATGTATTTTTTGTACGGCGGTTGCGGGCTGTGAAATTTTCAAGACAATTTTTTTACCTTCGGCGAAAACGCAGGCGGCAGAAGTGGAACAGAATATGTTTACCTTCGGCTGTGAGTTACATGCCGTATAGTGGCCAGGCCTCCAGCCTGTCATTCGGCACCGAGTTAAGGACTCTCAACAAGTGAAGGTATAGCCAAAATTTCTGATAAGAATTAAGGCTTGAAACTGGGAATGGGTATGGCGTTTCCTTGGGGGGCAAATTACCCAGTAAAAATATTGCAACCTCGGCGGCGACAAATGGTGCTATAAACGGCAATTACACACCTTAATCGCTGCCGGTGAGTTTTAGCTCCGAAAATTTTAAGGCTATAGCTTTTCCCTCAGGAGCGAGTGTTTGCCGCAAAAGTGTGGAGATTGTAGCCTTACTTACGGCAGTGTGTTATGGTCGTGTTTGTGGCGGGGCTATACCTTTGCCCTTGGTGGCGCCGGTAGAGACAGCTATAGTAAGTGGGAGGGTATAGTCTCACATTCGAATACTATTTATTGTCGTGTCAGAGGCAGAGCAAGAGCGCTCTTTTTGACATATAGTTTATGTCGGTCAAAATTGGGAGCGCACAATATTTTAGTGAGGAATTATGGCGAGGAAGCGTTTATTGGTATAGCATTTGGTTCATCAGTGACAGATGGGCTGTGAAATGAATGGAATAAATCCTTGCCTTTGATACCAATTTATGGCCCGTCATAGTGGCCGCGGTGTAGACTTGTTTTGGGCACGGAGTTTTTGGCGAGAAAGAGCAAATGGTACATCTTTAGTTCGGCGGTGAATAATGGCAATAATATGGTAACATATTATAGATATACTTTTAGCGTAATACTTTGGCGAGATATGGTGAGAAAATCTACAAGAATATATGCTTACATTTGGCGGGGGTTAGTACTGTGATGGTGGCACTCCTATATCCTTGACATGACGGAATTTATGGCGATAAGGAAATAGGAAGGATTGGCCTCATCTTTGGAAACGAATTATGGCCATCAGTAGGGCCTGTTTATTGGAAGAGTTCCCTTACCTTTCGGGATGACATAAGGCCTTGATGCCAGCAGTGTTGGACCATATCTTTTGTGGCGAGTTAGGGAGTGATAGTGACAGGGAGACAGCCTCTGATGATGGGTAAGAAATTGTGACAGATTACATGCCAATGTGCATCTGGCTGCTCGCACCGAATCAAATATAATAAGCCGGTTGGCTGCTTAAGCTGCCGGTGAGTAGCTTTGTTTCGGCCACACTCCCATCTACAATGGATGCTGGCAAATAAAGTTGATTTCATTTGGAGATGCCAAGAGTATACAGTTATGCTTTCAGCAGGTTAGTTATGTCTGTGATAATAGCAGCGCATAACATTTCATTCGACGGAGAGTTATTGATGTAAGAATGAAAACGATATAGGCCTACTTTTGTGAACGAGTTTTTGCTGTGAAAGTGGCCAGAGACGTCTTCCAATCGGCGGTGAGTTTGGGTGTGAAATAGGAAAGGGTACACACTTACCTCCGGTGATACTTTATGGCGAACAAAACGGTAAAGAGTAGGCTTTACTTTTGGCGTCCAGTTAGGCTGTGAAATTCCAGGGGGCATAGCCTCACCATAGCATCAAGTTTTAGTGATAACACCGCTTTAAGGTCATAAAGTGGGAGAAATAGTCTTACAGTCTACGGCGAGTTATGTTGGTGAAATGGCAAAAGTATAGCCTTGTTTTGTACGGAAAGTTGTGGCTGTGAAAATTGTAGCGAGGAATGACAATGAAAATGGAAAGGTAATTGCCTTAGCTTGGGTGGTGAGTTATAGCGCGGAAGTGACAAGGTGAATAGCCTGACCTTTGTCAGCCGGTTATAGCGATGGCAGGGAGATAAGGTGGAACAAACGCAAGGATATAGACGTAATTTTTGCGAAGAGTTGAGGCTGCGAAAGTGGCAAGAATATAACCTTGCTATCGAAGGGCGACTCGAAGATGGTAATATGGCAACGGTAGGGCCTTTCTGTGGCGAGTAATGGTCGCGATAGTGGCTAGGCGATAGTAGCCCTTTTCTTGGCTGTAACAATAGCAATGGTGTAGCTTTACTTTTGGTAGGAAGTTACGGGTGTCATAGCTTCAGCGCTACAGCCGTATGTTCCTCAAAGAGTTAGAACCTCGACCGAGGCAGTGCTATACACTTGCCTATGTTCATAATGGCTGTTACAATGGCAAGAATTTAGCTTTACTCCTCGGCGTCCAATTATGGCGGTCATAATGAAAGTTTTATACCAATGTCTTCGGTGGCGAGATATGGCTGTTAAAACGCAAATTTGACACCCTTACATTTGTCGTCAGGTTATTGCAGTCCCAGTGACAGAGGCCTTGTATGCGGGAGCGGTTAGGTCTGACAAAATTTCCGGGTATAACCGAGCCTTGTGTGGCGTGTTATGACTAAAATTCCCATATGTAAATAGAGTCTTTGCTTCTGCAGCGAAGTTTGCTATGAAAATGGCAATGGTATGCAGCCTCACTTGCAACGCCGACTTATGGCTGTGAAAATAGCAATGATATAGGCTAACCTCCGGTAATGAGTTATACCAATGGCAGCAAGTGAAAGCTGCGAAAACGGCAAGGATATGCCACTACTTTTAGCGATGAGGTATGTGTGCGAAAATCGCCGAAGTATACAATCGCTTTCGAAGGACAGCATAGATGTGAAAGGCAAACCTACCAACTCACCTTCTGCGTAGAGTGATGGTCACCATAGAGGCAGTGTTAAGCATTTCCTACTGTGGTGTATTAGGGCCTCGAAAGTGGCCTTAGCTTTGGCGGCAGGCTGTCGTGATAGTGACGTGGCTGCAGGATTGCAGTGACTTTTATGGGCAAAGCCGCTTAAGAGCGAGGGCTTTCGGTTTCTCTCTTGTAGTCATCGTAATTGCCCTTTGTCTCATGTAAACGCCGTTGTAGAACACCGGGAAACTCGCTTATGCCTCGGCGCTACAATATAACGCCAACTAAGAAAACACCAAGACACTCGTTTACGCCTTGCGCTAGAGCGACTCGAAACACGTACTAAAAAAGCAACAGGACACCCGTTTACGCGTCGCGCTAGAGAGCTACGTGCTTCAAAGACGTGACACTTTACCGCAAAGCTGCATACCTCCAGCTCCAATGGTTTGACCTCCGTTGGCAAAAACGCCATGGCGCCAAGGCCGCGAATACTTATACACTGCATGCTTTCGCCCCTCCCAGGTTTCGTGTTACTGAATGTGGCCGGGACGTTTCTTGTTATAGGCTGTTCAAGTGACTAAATAACGTATGGTGTGCGTTTTTAACGATGGGTAGCCGAAAAAAGTAGCTGTGTTTTTCAACACTGCGCGAATTGTGTGCTGCATTTTAACTCCAACTTGCTTAAAGAGCGAGTGCAAGTTGCTTCTCTCTGAAAGCTTACTAATGTGCGCACCAGCGCTTTAGTAACATTGCTGTGGAAAAGCGTTTGGGGGGGGGGGGGCAGCAGCAGAAGCCCAGTATTCTGTCCCAGCAAACTCCAATGCATTACCTGCACGTTCAATACTGTTTCGCGCAGTGCCCTAGAGCCTACCTGTCGCAAGACACGAGGGAAGTCGTTGGCTCATATCACGTGATTTCTGCTGTCAGGTATTGTTAATGGCAACAGATTACGGAGCTCTCAGTGAGCGCCTTCCCCCTCGGAAACTGCGTCACTTGCCGAAGACGTCGCTATTCTCCAAGCTAACAATGCAGATACTGCTGCGCTACCGGTTTATCTCAGTCGGCGTGAGTGTGAGAACCCATTTTCTTCTAAAGCGTTTTTGGGAATATGTACTGATGACTATTCCATGAACAAGAATGGGCGCACCTGTATGGATAACCTTGTTTGCAGGCAACTGCGAGGCAACTGCGACGGGCAACTGCGCAGGCAAAAGCGCAGGTATTTATTGCGCCGTGCAGCTTTCTTTCTAACCAGCAGCCCGTTTTCGGGTGTGATTCGGAGTTTCTCTAGGGCAAGTTTAATTCTCCACACAATGTCACTGCCATTATTCATATCAGTTGAGGCCCTGGCCCTGAATCGGTGGGCAACGAGGCTACCCCGAACGCTGGTGCCTGCTTTTTGTTTGCGACACCCGGGGCGTATGCGGGGAAATGGCGGGCACAATCTTGGTGGCTTTCAGGGTTATTAAGGTACGTTCCCACCTTTTCAAACACTTATATCGAAAAAAAGATTTTTTCTGTGTTAGATTTCGATTGCCTCAAGCAATCCAAAATGTTCCGCTGAAATAGTCATAATGTTATCTTAGTTTGTTAAAAGCTATCGCCAATTTTCTAACAGCTGGTTCCGAAGCCGAATCTAAAGTGACGTGGCAACAGATACTTATAACGCAGCTAAAATGAGCGAAAATGCGGTGGTATATTGAAACTTTATCTCGTATCTTTTAGTCTGAAAGGTGAAATAGTATCCACAGGCAATTTGTAAACCTTACTTTTTCTTTAAAGAAAAAGACCAGTAACAAGGATGGATGAACCCACAAGCGTCAATCCATTACTTTTTGCGCGCTTTATGTTCGTGTTGGTAATGCTACCTGGCTCGTCCTTTTTGTAGATATTATTCTTAGTCAAAACAGTAATAACACACGCCTGACGTTTTAATAAAAAGGGTTAGTCAAGTTCTGGCCAAGAAGGTGACAGACGCGAACGTTTTGTGACAATCTGTACACAGTGAATGCTCCAACTAAACACCATGTGGTAGTGATTGTGTCGGTTAAAGCTGCAAAGCTAGGGAGTTTGGAAAACATTCGTGATATGCCGTTGCGAGAGAATTCATTGCAAGGTATAATGATTATGGTGACGGGAACACTATCATATGTTTTTGCCCAACCGGCCTGCCTGGTCCAAGACGTCCACACACCTGGCCATCCTACATTTTTTATATATTATGCTCTTTGACGCTCCAGATATTACAACAGAACTGCCGATATTTCGAGTGAAGCGGGCATTGAACGTGGCCACCACGCTCCCGTAGCAGGTGTTACCAGTGACCAGCACCGAGTGTAAATGGATAAGCGCCAATCAATGGCTGACGCAGAAACAGTCGAAAAAAATACGGGCAGCAACAAAAGCAAAAAAATCTTGCTGCCGTGAAGAAGAGCCCTGGCTCTTAGCCTGGTGAATTTTTACTTTCCGGGCAAGGTCACCTGGTTTCATTCCTGTTTTTCTCAAAACGTACTTTCTTTTCGGAATTTTTTCTTGTGCGAACAGTTCCAACTGCAAAAATAATACCCTTCCCATCAGGGGCACGACCCGAGATACTAGAATGGAGCAATCACCGTCTGTGCTCTTTCAGGCTTTCTTGCTGCTCGGACTGTGTGCGCCTGCTCCCATCGTAGGCCCACTTCCCGGCGGGCCAAGTGGAACAAAGGCGGCGCCCGCACACCGCTGGACACTACCGCCCGCCAGTTTTGGACACCGTATAACAGTTCCCTGTCTGGCAACATCGGCGTGGTATCAGGACTGGCACCGCTACCTCCCGCGAGCGCGCCCGATATAATGCTGCTTCCTGCCGACTGCACGCCGGGGCGCGACACCGAGCCTAGACTGGAGCAATCACCGCCTGTGCTCTTTCAGGCTTTGCTGCTGCTCGGCCTGTGTGCGCGTGCTCCCGTCATAGGCCCACTTCCCTGCGGGCCAGTGGCAAAGGCGGCGCCCGCACACAGCTGGACACTACCGCCAGTTTTGGACCTGGAGCAGTTCCCCGTCTGGCAACGTCGGCGTGATATCGGGACTGGCACCGCAATCTCCCACGAGCGCGCCCGATATAAGCTTCTTCCTGCCGACTGCACGCCGGGGCATGACACCGAGACTAGAATGGAGCAATCACCGTCTGTGCTCTTTGAGGTTGGTTACCTCAAACGCTCTTTATGCTTAAAACCTGGAATCGCTGTCTCTTTGTGGTGTCGTGCCCCTGCGACTTGTTAGAAATATTGGGAAGTTGTAAAAGCTAGGTTTTTTCTTGTGACAGACGTTTATTGCTGTTGCTATCCGGCGATATTGAATCCAACCCTGGCCCCGATAGAGATGTTGTTCTGGCCGATGTGTTAGCAACCGTCCTGAGAATTGAAAAGGGACAGGACGAGCTTAGTAGCGAGCTTGTTGCTTTGGGGCAGTGGAGGGCGTCAGTCGACATAGGGCATAGCAACTGTCTGAAAGGATTCACGCTGTCGAAGTAGATGTAACATCTGTAAAAAGCGACCACGCCTGTGCAGAAACACTGCCATCCGTATCCGATACTGTCCCACTACAGATAAAGAAAATAGAATCGCCCTGCGATGGCGCAAAAAAACAGGCAGCGCTGATTTAATTTGCTGTTTTTTGGCGTCACCGATGACAATGCAGAAACATGGGCGACTTCAGAAAAAAAGGTTGTCAAGTTGTGCTCTGAGGTTCTGCGTGTATCCGTTATTTCATCCCAAATAGAACTTCGGCATCGTCGTGGATGGCATCAACCAGAAAAAAAGCCCATTATTGTAATATTTTCTTCACTTTAAAGACAATGTTATAGCTATGGGTACGAAGCTTAAGTACACACGGACTACGCTGTCCGTCAGGATTTTTCGCTGCAGACGCGTATCGGCCCGGAAAAAGTTGGCGGGATTACGCTAAATCGTATAGATGCACCCATGAAGCTGAATGTTGACAAAATGCGCGTGGACGGCTCCTATTATGTGTACATTGCTGTATCTGACACTGTCATTAAAATGTCAAGATAGCGCAAACGTGTGCCGACTGCAAGCACTATTCACAATTCCTGTCCTACTTCCACTGGGCAGTCTCAGTTGCCACCCTCTTTAAGTCTGTTTTATTTACAAACATTACAAGCCTGCTTCCGAAACGCGACGTACTTTGTTCCTTTCTCGATGATAGAACCTCTGACATCGTTGCCTTAATGGAAACTTGGCTTACGCCCGAAATTTTGTGATATTGAAGGTATTTCCGGATAACAATTCTTATAACATTTACCGACATGATCGTAGAACTAGAAGGGGAGGTGGCGTCCTGTTCAGTGTTAAGAAAAAGTTTCCCTCCTTTGTTATCGACACCAAATCTGATCTCGAAAGTGTTTGGTGTGCATGCGCATCCGCGTCAACTAAGGTACTTTTAGGTGTGTGCTATTGGCCCTCTGACTATCGGCAATCCTTTGTAGGAGAACTTCGCACTTAGCGTAGTGACAGCTACCGAAATGTTTCCTTGTGACTTCATGTATATTTTCGGAGACTTCAATTATCCCTTAATCAATTGGGCCTCATTGTTTCCCCCTGTCACATCTCTATGGATTTTGTTAACTTAGCTTTAGATTGTAATTTATTTCAGGTATTTATTGAAACAACTCGTGGTCAAACTTTGTTACCTAGTTCTTACCACTGCTCCTGATACAGTACGACAAATTCTAACACTTCAAGGATTCAGTGACCATAAAATATTACAAATACCACTTTACATACCACTCAAGAATACCAGCTTCACTTCGAAGAAAATAAGAGATTACAATAAAGGTAACTATACATATGAACTCCGATCTAGAACAGTTTTTCTATCACGAATTTCAGCCCTCTTTCCATCAACGTCCCATTGACCAAAACTGAGATTTTGTTCACAGAATATTATCTCCCCTTGTTGACAAGTATCTCGCTTTGATTATCATATCTAATTGCAAGACTAACCAATGGTTTAACAACATTCACTTCGTAGGTTTAGAAATAAAAAAGAAACGCTTATTCCAGAAAGCCAAGCGCAACCAGACTAATTGGCACGAATATAAAAATTTCTTGAAAACTTGCTGTTGTGCAATATTGGTCGCTAAAGATAAGTATTTCAAAAATAATCTACCCTCACTCCTAAATCATATTTAAAAAGTTTTGGAATACTATATCTCCGGATAATAGCTCAAGTCGCATTACCTTTAACGGACCTAACAACGTGCCTCTTTCCGACCACGAGTGCCCGGTAGCTTTTAACAAATTTTTTTGATCAATATTCACCATGGAGGACCAATCTACAGTACCCTTTGTTCCTGATCCTGACTACCCTTACATAGAACCTATTAACATCACCGCTGAAGGTATTTCTCGGCTAATAACCGACCTAAAAATATCTACGTCTGCAGGTGTTGATAACAACAGCTCCAAAATGCTTAAAAACACTGTTTCTGTTTCCAGCCAATAGTGCTCCTCATATTTTCCGTAAATCGCCATGATTTGGACGTCTTCCTTCTGACTGGAAAATTGCAAAAATTGTTCCTGTATTTAAGACTGGCGATAGAAATTCACCTGGTAACTACCGTCTAATTTGGTTAACTTGTATCTGTTGCAAATTACTGGAACACATCGTTGCTTCACATGTCTACAGACACCTCGAGTCAAATAATTTTCTTTTTTACTAACCAACGTGGGTTCAGAAAGGGTTGTTCATGCGATTCACAACTTTTTGAGTTTACTAACGACCTGAATTTTCACATGAATAATAACATACAGTTTGTATTTTTCGTGATTTCTCTAAAGTGTTTGACCGGGTTCCTCATTGTCGCCTAATCTTTAAACTATCATCACTCAGACTAGATACACTGACCCTTTCCTGGCGGCGAAATTTTCCTGTCGCGAACAGTTCACAGTGTGTAAACAATTGATCTTTCCCCCTTGCAACGTTACTTCAGGTGTTCCGCCAGGTAGTGTATTAGTGCCCTTGCTATTTTTAATATTCATCAATGATCTGCTTACAAACATTTCATCTTCACTTCGTCTTTTTGGTGACGATTGCATACTATATCGTAACATTACATATACTAACGACCACATCGCTCTTCAAAATGACCTCATAACTGTTTCAGGTTGGTGCAAGACCTGGCAAATGCATCTTAATGAATCTAAATTCAAATTGTATCTCTTTCAGCCGCAAGCATGCCAATTCTGAATTCACATACTCTTTAAACAGCATTCCGGTCTCTGAAGCAACTTCATATAAATACCTCGGAGTTCACTTCACTTCTAACCTGTCATGGGCTTCCCATATCACCGCCATTTGGCCAAGGCTCTTGATCGTTGGGGTATTTACGAAGACTAAAAAATGCCCGATCTACGAAATTGGAGAGGCTACTTTACGTCCTCAACTGAATAGCCCATAGCACTCCTAAACCTCTTAAAATAGCATCCGTACGCAATTAAAATCAGCGTCACCCATTCGCATCCTCTTACTTGATACATGACGTCCCATTGCACTTTTGTGCTTGTTTCACAAGTACAATTATGGTTATAGGCTGTCGCACTTCCTTTGAAAAACCCAGTGCGCATGTCAAAACGTTTGCATAACAATCTCAGTTACTCGCGCATTTTCGGTCATACACTAACCTTCAATAGTTCTGCGCTTCCACGTGCCATCTGTCTGTGGAACGATTTGCCCGATAACATCGTTTTAATATCAAACCATGCTCTTTCTGCCACCGTGTAACCAGTCATTTCTTAGGTTTGCGTCATTAAATTGTTCACCACTCTTTTTGTTGTGTGAAGTATTTTTGTGAAGTATTTTGTTTAAGTGGTATTCTGTATGCGCGGCGCCTTATAATCTATAATTTTTCCTTGGCAGTATATTGTGTCCTTGTGTTTTTGTATCTGGTGTTTGAAATGAATGTTAGATCACCTGGTACATATGCTTACTTGCTCTTGTCTTGCTTTTACTGTTTTTTGCCTCCCCTTACGCAATGCCCTACTGGAGCCAGCAAGGTTTTTGTAAAAAAAAAAAAAAAATAAAAAAAATTGGCAGGCTCCTTTCTGTATTACTAGACTGTGCAATAATATGCAATTTTTAAAAAATATACACTAAGTTTGATATAATCATAATTTATTTAGGGGAATGGGGAAAGGAAGAAATGAAACAATGTGTTTTCTTTGTATATTTCTAATAACCTAATTCGCAAATATTGGATGGCGAAGATCCTAATTTACTCCACACTTTGGTTAGTTATCTACCTCTGTGCTAAAAAGTTTAGACTTCCTACAATCCTTTTAATAGTAATTAATGTTCCCGCCACCGAAAATTTTAGGTTATGTTTCGTCAATAACCTGCATCGGTAATACGTTTTTCGCTATTTTCAGCTTTTGAATACCATAAAAGGCAGTTCTTTGTAAGATCCATGTAAAATAAAAATGTACCAGTCAAAGAATGAAAAAAAAATGAAAAAAACTGGCAACAAACCTTAAGGAAAGAAATCTCTCGTTCACGAATTCCATCCATAGTATACTTTCAGAGGCCAGGTGTATCACCATATAGTGGCAATGTGGTAGACTTGACTTTGGCGGCAAATAATGGCTATTGAAGTGGTAAAGGTATATGGCGTATCTTTCTCAGGTGTCGATTATGAGATTTAACTCGCCGACGCTGCACATGCCATGAAGCACGCCATTGTTCAGGGCTCAGGCAGATTTTGACCCCGTAGGGTTTCTTACCTTGAGCCGCAATAGTGACCACACTGCTGTGTCGCATTTTGCCTCCAAAAGAAAAGCTACAGCCAAGGCAAGGAATCAAACCCACGTACGTTTTGTGCAGCAGCACAAGGTCTTAGCCACAGAGGCAACGCGGCTTGGAGGGGCAAGCTATTTCAACATGGGTGCGAACGCTTAGCCTTACCTTTTCCGGCAAGTTAAGACGATGAAAATGGCAAGGGTATAGCGGAATCATCGATGGCACGTTATTCCCGCGATAGTTGCAGGGTTTAGCTTTGCGGTCTCTCTCGAAATATGGCCACGAAAGTGCTGGGCTAGTGCCAGCAAAGTGCTGCGATAGTCTTGCCCTCGGCTGCATGCCATGGCTGTGAAACTGGCAATCGCATTGTATCTTGCGGCTCCGAGTTATAGCTGTGACAGTTGCCGTGTTATAGACTTGCCTTCGGCGGCAAAATATGACAGTAAAACTGGAAGGTCGACAGCTCACCTTCGTCTTTGAGTTATGTACGTGATAGAGGCATGGCGATAGCCTCACCTCCTGCGGTGAGTTTTGGAAGGGGATATGGGATTTCTGTGGGAAACCAGATAAGGCAGTGAAAATGACCTGGGTATAGCCTTACCGTCGACGTCAATTTATGACGATGAAAATAGCAAGGCTATACAGCCTTGCTTTCGGCTGCGAGTCATAGCTGGGAAAATGACGGAGGCAATTAGTTTACCGATGAATCTTGCAAGCGTATAGCGTCACCTACAGCGGCAAATTACGGTCGTGATAATGGCGGGGCTGTAGCCTTACCATTGGTATACAAAGGTTTGTCTAACGGTAAGATTATTGAACCTACCTTTTGGATGCGAGATGTGGCCGTGATAGTGGATGTACTTTAACCTTACGTTCTTGGGGAGTTACGAACGTGTAAACGGGGCGGGGAGTTGTGCAAATTTAGTGACATCGCATTAACCTTGCGTATGGAATCGATGGAATGGCGTGGACATTGGCTTCCAAACAGCCATACCATCGACAGCGATTTGTGGTTGTGAATATATAGGGGTATAACTTTATGTTCGGCGGCGAGTTATGGCGATAAAAATGCAAACACATATACCCTTACTTTCGTCGGCGAAACATGGGTGACAACTTGATAATTTTGCAGCAAGATGGGTTACAACTTGATCATTTTTTAGGTGGTGGTCTTCAACGTCCCAGAAGGTACCACACTGATCTTATTCTGGACGAGAAGGCTTGCAATTCTTCAAAAAATGTGTTGAAGAACAAATTTCTCAGTTATTGCGAAGAAATCAGGGGCACGGAGGCTGGAGCACACGCCTTTAGCCGAAAACCACGGCTCCACTCCTTTGCCACTCAAGCAGAACTACTGCACATCGTTCCTATATGCTCAGCAGGATAAAAATTCCCCCGCATTTCCCCGAGGGGAAGAATGTGAAAGTGCGAATGCACGGTTGTCGGCCCGCTTGCGGCGCTTGCGCTCGGCCCCGCAGCCCACCGCCTCGCCGCCTTCTCTCCCATCTCTTCCATCGGGTTTGTAGTATCACGTGTACACCACGCAGTTATCAAGCCGCTATACGCCGCTGAGTCGCCAACGCATGCCGCTGACGACGTAGTTTGAATGCGTTAAAGATATAAGACGCGTTACTAACACTGATACCAGCGTCCGCGTCCGTGGCTTAGTCGGTAGAGCGTCGCGCTGCGGCCGCAAAGTCCTCGGATTGAAACCTGGCGCCGGATGCTGTTTTTTTTTTATATATAGAGGAGGACTGCGGACGCCGCCGCCGCCCCGCCGCCGCCGCCGGCGGTGGAAGGTTTGGGGTCGCCTATAAAGTGCATTCGCACTTAAAATGAGTTTTCTAAGCGCGCTAGCCGATGGCGCGTGTGGGGTGCATCTAGGCAGCCAGGTTTGTTGATAATGGCTTCGACCCGCTCTCCCACTTTTTCCCCCTTTCCTCTCCTCCCGAGATAAACCCAGGGGGGGGGGTAGTGGAGGTTGGCCTAAATTATATTTAATTTCTTTGTATGATGATGATGATGATTCCTATTGGTTTCGCCTTTGAAGCGGGGTGATGACATGTCATCTTACCAAAAAGGACTAATATAACCATGTTTTACACTCTTGGTTTAATACTAGCGCTGCTTATGGCAGGCCCTAAAGCTTATTACGCCTGAAGTACTTTCTTTTCCCTGTTACAGGTGGTAACTGTCCTAGGCAATATTCCCCTCTCTGCTTTTCGTCCACCAGCATTCTAATCTTCTTTTCGTCCCCTCGACAGCCTTGAAGTTAACTTCCTCTCTGATACCCTTAAATCCTAGGGCTTCTGAAAGCCCAATATTCCCTTCATGTAGCTTTGGATGGATACCCTCACACTCTAACACTATGTGCCGCATAGTTTCTGTTCCTTTTCCGCAGACCACACATACCCCATCATTTTGTGAATACTTCCCCACAAAACTCTTAGTTCGCAGGCAACCTGCTCTAGCCTCAAAAAGCAAAGCACTGCCCTGGGAATTATCGTAGAAATTTTCCTTTCTGATGTTCATCTTCTCAGCCCTGTACATCTCTAACGACGTTTTAACTTCCATTTTTTCCCTCCATTTATTTGTTTCAATCTGCCTTGCCTCTTTTTGGTTACCTTGGCTGTTTGGATTCCCACTATTCTTTCCGTATTTCATCGTTAGCCGTCTAGTCTTCCTTAACCACTGCGTGTCCACGCTTTTCAAGTATAGGTACCTAAAAACCTTAGCTGCCCACCTTCGTTGATCCATTGCCCTCAACCTCATCTCAAAGCATATTTTACTCTGCGCTTGTCGAACGTAAAACGACACCCAGCCCATATCTCCCTGAACTGCTTCGTTAGTTGTTTTTCTATGCGCGCCTAAGGCCAAACGTCCTACCGTTCTCTGGTTTACTTCAAGGCCTGATAGAACGTCTGATTTAAGCAGAGTACAGCATTCGCAAACGTGAGGCCCGGAACCATTACTCCTTTCCCCATTTCTTTTACTACTTTATATTTGTTATAGCCCCACATAGCTCTATGCTTCATTATAGCTGCGTTTCGCTTTCCCTTACCTTAAGTTGCTCCTCGTGAGTTCTTAAGTAGTTATCCCCTTCGTTTATCCACACTCCCGAATATTTAGATTCCTTCACCCTTGGTAATTCACCATGCTGGATAGACACTACGTCGGTGGTAGCGTGATTGAAAACCAGTATTCCTGATTTTTCTGCACTGAAATTTAACCCGAGGTCAGTGGCTTCCTGGCCGCAAATATTTATTAGCCGCTGCATATCGGTTTGGTTATCAGCTAAAAGAACAATGTCGTCTGTGTATAACATTCCCGGAATACGCTGTTGTACCACTTCGCCTTGCAGCATAGGGGTTAGGCTAAACCCTACTTGACTTTCTTCCAGTTTTTTTTCTAACCCTGCCATGTAAAGCATGAACAGTATTGGGCTCAAAGGGCATCCCTGTTTCAGTCCCCGATGGATGTTGACCTGCTGGGCGCATTTCTGTCCTTCCCAAGTAAGGTGCACTCTATTGTCTTTATAATTGCTATAAGGAACTGTACTAACTCGTCATCTAATCCCTGGAGTTTCAGCATTCTCCACAGCATTCTCTGTTTACATTGTCATATGTCCCTTTAATGTCCAAGAACGTAATCCATAGTGGTCTATTCTGTACTTTCGCAATTTCAATCATTGCGTTATCACGAACAGATTGTCATCCAGTCGCCTGTCTTGTCTAAATCCATTCTGCAGTTCCCCAAGTATTTCATTTTCTTCCAACCATGCTTGAATTTCTGATTTTATCGCCTGCATTACGAATCTATACACCACTGACGTTACTGTGAGTGGTCTGTAGGAATCAATACTGGCTTTGTTTCCTCTACCTTTATATATCTACCTTTATATGTATTTCACTGCCAGTGAGCCATCTACTCGAATCTTTCGTTAATGCTGCTTTCTCAAAAGAGTATTGGCGAGAATCAGCATTTTCAGAAGTTTTGTGTAGAAACGATATTTTCAATGTTTGTTTTTTTTTAATAAGAAAAATTTAGCAGCCATCAATTTTTAAAGGCGAGATATATGCGGAATACTCGGAGTACGCAGTTCTCTCATTAATGTCACAAGGCCGCTAATTAAAAGTGATATCTTTGAGAAACTCAAGAGAGTAATGTATTGTATAGCCTCTCAAACATATTATACCAATTGTACTTCAATTAAACCACCATAATTTACAAAGAATGCTCCGTAAATATCCGTAGAAACGGAGTGTACAGAAAACTCAAGAAGCTTGTCTTGCTCTAAGGAAAAAATAGAAACTTGGAAACTAGGCCAACGCAATTCTTTCAGGAAAAAAATGGGATTTCTTATTTTTGGAAACAATATCTTCTTTAGTTACGACTCAAAGCGCAATATTCCGTATGAATTTTCATACTTCGATTATTCAATATACAACCAATGTTTCAGTCGACATATATTTTTAGTAATGACAACACGGCCAATATCATTATGATACCGGTGTTTTGGCTCAAATCGGCCTAATGATTCATTTCTGTGTAATATTTGTTAACAAGTAATAGGTGTGTTTTGGGTTAGTGTCTAGAAACTTCAACAGCGCGAACTGACAGGACAAAAGGCGACAGATACAAACGACGTAGACGGGCGCTGGTTGTGGTTAGTGGTTTGGAAATATTTTGGAATAAAAACGCCACGTCGGCGGTAGTTTTACATTTGGTGGGGCGGCTTAATAGAGGAACAAAAAGCCGCCCGACCAGAATTTTTCAGTTTAGTTTGCCAAAGAAAGGATATCGCCTACAACAATTCTTGATAAGCCCCCCTGGACGATGCTTCGCAATGGCAGCGGTGGTTGTAAGTAATCGTGCGTCTGTCTTGCGCGAGGCGTGATGTAAAGTCGCATTTTTTCTCGTATTCGCGGATGCTAGAGCGCCCTCTGCGCTTCTCATGAACTGAAATGGAATCGCGCCAACACAAAGTTCCTCTGCAGATAAAAGCAGCTATGATAGCAGGATGTGTATTAGTAACGTCGATTCATGCAAGGAGCCATTACTGTCAAGAACTATAGGACAATATTACGGCTTTTTATGTTGATGTTTGTTTTAAAGCTTCTGCACGTCGAAGGTCGCATTGGTTTCTCGTTCGTGCCACTTATTTTATTGCTTCCAATGTCAAACAACAAAACAATATATTCTCTGCTCAATGAGCCACAATGAATCGAAAACCAAGTAAACTGACTACATGCAGTTCAACGTAAAGTTAATGACAAATGTCAGCTACCGGACTCCAAAGTGAGCTCTAATAATGAATGCTTGAGAGAGGGAGGTTATTTAAAAAATTATGCCAGTTGGAGGTCAAAATAAACAAAGCGGCCGGCATGTTTTAAATGGTTTTGAATTGTGCTTACAACATGATGGTAGTTAGAAACATCATTCATGTAGAAGTCTTTCCTAAATGAGATATACGAACATCTCTGGGGTTAGGGACATTTGAGCATTGCGGTGGTAAAAATGCAGGCTGTTTGTTTCCTTTTGGTGCTGGTTGTTCGGTTTTATGCATTTAACAGTACGCTTATTGCCTCTCCGCCAGTTCAAATAAATGACGGAATGTCGTATCCTAACACAAGAAATATAAGATGCAGGGAGCATCTGTTGCACATGTTATATGGGTGCCGTGTACTCTATTCTTCGCTTTACGCCTTTGCACATGTCATTAGCGCTGTTTAAACGTTTGCGATACAATCGTTCCGTATCTCGGTGAAATTCATAATAATTGGATGAACAAACGATTTCACTAACTTGCAGACGTTGATAAACGGTATACATACGCAAAATAACTCAGGATAACTTGTATAGCCTCTTCTCGTACCAGTTTATCAGTTATTAATGCAGTAAGGCTCATTGTACGGCAGTGAATAAGGCAGCATTTAATAATGCTTGGCACTGGCAAGAATTCCTGATTATTGTAATGATTACGACATAGAGATACCCAAAATCCGAAGAGCGAAGTACCGAAGTTTAGACTCCCGTGGAAGCGTGCGAGTTGTTGAGGCGCTGTCAAAAGTTATTTTAAAAGTGCAACAGCAAGGTGTCCCTTTGTGCAAGTTTCGACATCTTTTTTATTTTCCTGAATAAGAAACATTGTTGACTTATTCGCAGACACTCGAACTGAAGTAAAGCCTTGTAATTTCACAAAATCGTGTAGCAATAATTTTATATATCAGTATGAAAAGGCGAATTCATGCTTTAAGCTATAGAATGAGTCATCCTTGCGATAAAAAAGATATGGACAATGAATAATAAAACTCATAGTAATTATAGTAAAATCTCCTCAACTGTGATTTCTGTGAAGAATGCGTGTGCAGTTTTAGGGGCGAAATACCTTAGGGGATTCGGCTTTCGGCATCTCCTGTCGTGGTCTCCTGTAGTCATGAAAAAGGAAAAGGAAAAGGAAAGGTGTATAAGGGATGAACTGGTGCAACGCACGCTGTTCATATCAGCAATCGTAAAGCCCAAGCAGAAGATGTTTTCAGACGGGTTACACTTTCTGTTACACTTAAACACCTGGTACACAGGGTAAACGTTTATTGCTGTCGATGCTAGGCCCGATCTGTTCGGGAGGCCGGTGGAAGCAATAAAAGACATATTTACCTGTTTCTGCGGTCTCGTTCATCACCGAGGACGAGCCCCCAGGGTGAGCCACGGACCTTGCACTGCGCTCGCGTTGACCCCTTCCACTGCTGCAAACTGCGGCACATTGAGCACGCAAATCATTTTAATCTGGTTCCACGCAGAATATGGCGCAACCCCCTCATCAAACGGGCGATCAGCGCACGGCATGTGGCAAGGTAGCCTTGAATACACTTAGAACTGCATGCTTCGCCCCCTCTTCAGGTTTCACATGAGTGGAGCAGGCTTTTTCGTGCTCGATGTGTTCAGGTTTGTTTAAAAAGCTCACCACAAGCGCTGTTTTTATCTGAACATGTTATATTATGGTAATGTGGAAGTAGTAATATTAAAGTGTAAAGTTTGTTAACATTGTTCAACGTCTATACTCCACTAATATTTCATTTTTCATGTGTCCAGTAAGAAAGCTAGCTCCTTGTAATTTATGTGAAATACTCTAAATAGCTGCATGATGGCCCGGACTCCTTGCTTCGTTGCAGCAATTCAGCCTCTACGTTCTTTGAGCTACAATCGAAAGAATCAAAAGTGTAACTTTCAATGCAATATCAAGACACCTCAAATGAACATTACTTCTTTTATTTTGCAGGCCACATCTACCTTACTACTTGTGTAGATGTAACCACTTCAAATGAACGCGGTATCGTGGAAACTAACCTTGTTTTGAAAATCAAGGCAAACATTGGTTGGTTAAAGTTGATTCATTGTCACACAAGTTATGGTTGTCAAGTATGCGCCACCTCTAATCTTCATCTGTAAGGCGCTGTTCATAGCGCAAAGCCCACACTTGCTGAGCCAGCCAAAGCTGAACTGTAATTAATTTATAGATATTTTGCTTCAATATTAACAGTAGACAACGATGAAGATTTTGTTGGCGTTGCTGAGGGTTAGCTAACTTTTTGACATGAAGCAATAGCAAGCATCTGCAAAGAACGAACATATTGGGAACAAATTGTTAATGCGTTGCAACGTGCTTCAATCGCAGCTTCCTCTCCATCCCGGGCGACCACACTCTGCTTTCTCGTTTCGGGCCAGAATGAAAACATCACGGGCGACGACGTCCGAAAAAGATGCCATGATATTGGCATGAAATTACTCAGCAGTGAAACGACGACCAAGGAAAAGGTGTGCGAGTTTGCCAGAGTGTTCCGCCTAAAGCCAATGCGTATCTGGTGGACTGACAGGTGAGTACATGTAATGTGTACCAGAAGACATAGGTCAGTCATGCGGCGGACAAACCAACGTGTGACAATCGGCACCTAACCGACGGAATGTATGGGGCTCCGGCGTTTCCGTGTGAATTCTTTTTTGAGCCAGCGCAACCAAAAACTATTGAAACCAAGTTCAGTAGTTGTTTAGAATGTTTTATAAATCTTTATGCCATAAGATGGAGAAAAAGACTAGTTAAGGCGAGGAATGTAGATGAATTTAACAAACAAGCTTTGGAGCCAAGTGGAAAGCAGCGGCCGCCAGTTGAACGGCTTAGAACAGGAGCACCGCAGCATAAAGTTTCATCCCAAAATGGACCCCCTCGAACAGACCTAAGAAGACGCACCTCTCCCTTCAAGTTCACCATTGGCGGTGAGCGCGCCAACGTGTGGCGCTGCGAAGCCGTCTTCGTTACGTCGGCTTACGGATTCTCGTATTTGTCGTCTACGTAAATCGGGCTCGCTCTCCCTGCTGTATCTTTGAGAGCGGTTGACTTTTCATGCTTGTTTGCAGCAGATGTTGTGTATCCGCAGTTTTTAATATAATGAAAGACTTTTAATCGCGTACACTAGCAGACGGTGTGATTTGGAGTAAAGTTTTTGTACCGCTCCAGATAAAACAATTCCGGCGTCGCCTCATTTCGGCGAAGCATGTTCTGTGCGGAGCGCGAAGAGTCGGAGATGAGCGTCGGCTTTTGTAATCAGCATTCTTTCGAATAAAGGTAACAGCCAGAGTCTAATAGCCGACAACAGCGAGAATTGGAAACCAAAAAAATTTTAGTCCTGTGGTGGTCTCGGTTTGGCAGAAGATATTGCGATTCCTGTAATCGTGTTTCAGGGTAAACAGTTTTTTATCTTGCCGAATAGTCGCAAGTATTTTATCACGTCACTTTATGTTGCCGTGGAGTGAAAAAATGCCGTCCTTCCCTATGGGGCAGAAAAAATTTACGTTGAGTTCAAAATAATTTACCTTGTGGTGGGCGCGTGCTGGTTGTATACGAGACTTCTAAACAATATGGCGGCGTATTGAAGAAAACGAGTGACGTGTACAGTTAACATACAGTAACACTATGTTTGTTCAGACCTGGAGGGAGATATCGGTACATTTTTCATAGCGATATCTTCCCAAGGTTCTGATATGCGTTATAGTGAATCTGCCCTTAGAAGGAGCAGGGGCAGCCGCAGGAAAGAAAAGCCTAATTCAACGGTAAAATCTAGCTGGTTAGTAGGCGGAATCTTCAGCCCAGCACAAAAGATTAAGAGTAATTTCTCTCACATTCATAGAACGTCATATCGAGTGGGCCAGGAATTCTTACCGATGCCTAAATGGGTTGGAAAACAATAAAGAGCTTCTTAACAATATTTATCGGTTTTTATTCTTGTCGTACTGAAATCCAGAAAGTATGCTATTTATTGCGTTCTTAGCGAGAACATCAAGCCTTCAATACAGTAATCTTGTCGTAAGTGTTCAAGATGAGATTCAGTTCTTTACGATAACGAAAGTTACGATAGAAAATTGAAGCAGAAAAGCCGCCTTAGGGTAATCTGGGCAACATTGTCTGCGCATTTTCGCGTTGGCGTAGCACGTACCTTCTCATTGCATTTGCATGTCAATAAACACTGCACGCTTCGTATATGTCACTGTATGTACAGCGCTCACGGATTGAAACGCGACACTGTGTGAGCGCGTGGCCGCCGGTACATGCAGCGCCGCCCGTAGACGCCCATGGAAGCTAGGTGTTGCATTGTGGTATACCACGAGGATGAGAGCGTGTAGCCGTAGGCTTACTGCTTCCGGTTGCCAATGAGCGGGACTGTGGTTCCTCGCAGCGACAGCGGTGCGCTGAGAGCCTGGAGCTCTGAAACGCGTTTGTGCGCCGATGGTAGTAGCCCGGCTGTGCGCGCAGCCGATTTCGCGACATCCTGTTCGCGCGCTCTTGTTACACGTGCCCTTCCAGTGCAGCACAGTAATGTTCATGTAATGCCCAGTCGCGCTCATCTGAATAAAAGAAACTTCTGTACGTAGGAACAGCAAACTTTATTCCAGGATGTAAACTAAAAAAAGGGAAGACGCCTTTGCAGGCACGCTTGCGTGTGGTGCTGTGCATTAGTACTTCGTCGGCTCTGCTTTTTTTTAGTTTATATAATGGAATAAAGCTCGCTGTTCCTTCGTGCAGATGCTCGTTTTATTCAGATAAGCGTGACCGTTCCTTACATGCTCTTTATCTGTGTCGCATCGAAAGGGCACGCTAAGGAGAGCGCGCGAGCAGACGATGTCGCGAAATTGGCTGCGCGGACCACCGGGAAGCCACTACTGGCGCAAAAACGCGCTCCTGCGCTTCAGGCTCGCAGCGCAACGATGTCGGTGCGGGGAAACCACAGCCCCGGTTATTGGCAACCGGAAGCAGCAAGCCTACGGTTAAAACGCTCTCATCCTGGTGGTATTCACAATGCAACACATAGCTTCCACGAGAGCCCACGGGCGGCGCTGCATGTACCGCAAGCCACGCGCTCGAAGTGTCGCGTTTTAATCCATGAGCGCTGTCATCATCATCATCATCACCATCAGCCCATCTACGCCAACTGCAGGGCAAAGGCCTCTCCCATTATTCTCCAATTACTTCGGTCCTGTGCCAACTGTGACCAATTTATCCCCGCAAACTTCTTAATCTCATCTGCCCATCTAACTTTCTGCCGCCCCCTGCAGCGCTTGCCTTTCTAGGGATCCACTCTGTTACCCTTAATCACCAGCGGTTATCTTGCCTTCGCATTACATGCCCTGCCCACGTCCATTTCTTCTTCTTAATCTCTTCTAATATGTCTTTACATGTGTTTGTTCCCTGACCCACTCCGCTTCTCTTCTTGTCCCTTAATGTTACAACAATCATTTTACGCTCCATTATCCATAAGGAGAGCAGTAAAATACCTATAAGCAAGGGTGTCAGACAAGAGACACAATCTCCCAATGGTATTCACAGCATGTTTATAAGAAGTATTCAGAACGTTGGATTGGGAACAGGTGAGAGTAACGGTTAATGAAGAATAACCTCAGTAACCTCAGATTTGCTGATGACATTGCCTTGCTAAGTAACTCGGGGGACGAATTGCACAGCATGCTTTCCGCACTGGATGAACAGAGTAGAACCATGAGCCTGAAAATTAATATCAGAAAACTAAAGATCAATAAAATCGGGACAGCACAGCCGGTTTGAGATGGGTGGGCGAGGCAGTGGAAGTGGTAAGCGAATATGTCTTCTTAGGCCAAGTTCTGATCCCAGATCCCAACCATGAGGCAGAGATAATTAGAAGGATCAGAATGGGGTGGGGTGAATATGGCAGGCATTCTCAGATAATGAATAGCAGCCTACCATTGTCGCTGAAGAAGAAAGTGTAATGACAGCTGCATCTTACCGGTACTCACCTACGGGCAGAAAACTTGGAGGCTCACTAAGAGGGTTCAACTTAAATTGAGAACGACCCAGGGTGAGCACTGTACGTAGCCATAATTAAGGCAAATTTCAGAGGAAGATACTGTATGCCTTACCGCGTGTAGAAAATGCTGCTATGATCTTTGTGAACCCCCCAAACATATCCATACCTTCTAATACGTTTGTGAGTGTGCAGAAAAATATTGCGTTGTGTAAAGAAAGACTATCTGATACAAGTCAATAACCACGAAAGGAATAAAGGAATCCCATTTTATCTGTCGCTGTTCAGTACGCGTGTAGGGACCCGCTGCCTGGTGCATGGGATATGACTGTTAAAACTTTATAGGAGCGCCTCAAAAATACTTGAGGGAAGCCTGCGCAAGTTGAATACTTATTTAGGAGCTCTGACCACTGAAACTCACACATAATCAAGAAAGAACGAGTTGCACACCATCATCTGAGCAATGTTTTGAAGAAACGTGGTCTCTCTCTTCTCGTGTGTTGGAAACTTTTGTGGGCTACAGCTTGAAATTATTCAGGCATGTCAGAAGCTGGCAAAAGAACTGAATAGATGGAAGTGGGTTTTAATAAACTAAATCTTCCAAGTGGCGGATTTTTAGCACAGGCACAGCTACCCCTCACAAGCGGACAACAGCGGCGCGAGTGTAGCGGCAGCGGGAGTGTAGCAGACGACAGTGGCGCGAGTCCATAAGCTGGCCAAAGAGCGAGGAGGCACCACTCAAACATCTTACCAGCAATGGTATGAGCAAATATTGCACTCAATGAGTACTCTGGTGGGCAGATGTAATCACCCATTCACAGATGGATGGATGGATGGATGGATGGATGGGTAGACGCACGAACGTACAGACAGAGAAAGGAATAGATAGATAGATAGATAGATAGATAGATAGATAGATAGATAGATAGATAGATAGATAGATAGATAGATAGATAGATAGATAGATAGATAGATAGATAGATAGATAGATAGATAGATAGATAGATAGATAGATAGATAGATAGATAGATAGATAGATAGATAGATAGATAGATAGATAGACATAGATAGATAGACAGACAGACACAGACAGACAGACAGACCCGATAGACGATAGACAGATGGATGGGGATGATGGATGATATGGATGGATGGATGGATGGATGGATGGATGGATGGATGATGATGATAGATGGCTGATGGATGATAGGATGGATGGATGGGAGTGGGTTGGATGGATGATGGATGATGGATGATGATGATGGATGGGGTGGATGGATGGATGGATGGATGGATCGATGGATGGACGGACGGACGGATGTTGGACGGACGGACGGACGGGATGGATGGATGGATGGATGGATGGATGGATGGATGGGTGGGTGGTGGGGGTGGGTGCGTGCCTGGACGGAAAGGAGCGTGGTTGTGCAATTTTTCTCCGTAAGCAGCGTAGAAACAGGTCAAATATTTTAAGGGATGTTTGTTTGAACGGAGAAACTGCACCTTGGTGTGAACAATGTTTTTCTAACGAACGGGAACTCTTTTCAGTCTTGAAAATGGGTGCACCAGCAAAGCTCTGGGCTGTCCAAGAAGGGGAAGAAACAAAACGAGTTATTATGTAATTGACCATAAAGCGTACCTTCTATCTCATAAATGAATAAAACTTTGAAAGACGGCATTTATTCTAGTGTACAAGCATGGGGTGTCCGCTTTATTCCCGCCTCGTAGCCATCGTAGTGTCTGCGACACCAAAAAAAAACGTTCTGTCATGAACAACGAACGTCAGACCGCCTGTGGCTGTGAGAAGTCTACGTTTGATAGGGCCAAGAAGACACAAAAAACCTTTGTTTTATTCGATGCATTTGGTGTTTTTTAGTGCTCCCAACCTTTGTACAGCACCAAATGACGCTTTATTCGTGAGAACTGAAACAATTTATGGCGAATTGATTTCTCTAGCCTAATCTTGTTTATTGAAGCAAGCGATGATGTATCCAGGGCAGGTACTTGAAACAAATCGTTCGTCTTCCCCGGTCGCGCCACAACACTGCTCAAAAGCGCTTTCCATACTAGCTTTGTGTTTGACTTGAATTGTACCTGCCTAATTATGGTTACGGTTCATAGTAGTCGTTTCGCAAAATTTAGGGTGCACTTGACAAACAGTCACCGAAGACATTGTCAGTTATGTTAGTTGGTCAGTTTAGGATCAACGTGCGAACTTAGTTGCAGCAATAACCGTATGAGTGCACACAGTTATATCTTGGGCTTCTTTGTGTGTGTGCGCGCTCGTCACTTTGAATGTTTACACCACCATTTGTGTAGCCCTAGGAAGTATGTTCATTGAATGCAAGCGGAAAATGCTCCATCTTGAAGCTCATGAGGCATGCCTGCCTTGCGTGTGCTTTTCCCGACCTAAGCCAATCAAACAGCGGCCCATAGTGTGTTGTTCGTTCTAGTGCGTAAAATCAGCTAGTGGGCCGTGTAACCATTCTGTTTTGTCTAATTATACTGCAGATTTTGGTGAAGTTTGCGGTACAAGTGATGTCAGTGTCATTCAAACAAGACAATCTTTCGAATAAACTTAAATATAATTTTGTATTCATGGCCGAATTGGCATGTCATATGCGAGCCCCTCAAACCTGTCTTTGCGTACACACCACCACCTCATCTCCCTTACCGAGCCCATATAACGGCAACCGATGGTTTGTGTGGGCTTATACGTCAAGGACGCAAGGGAAACTGAGGCTCTGGAATCACTGGCATAAATGCCACACTGGGAGGCTTTACGAAAGGAAAAACCAAAGAGTATATTGTTGTAGTGAACACATCTTGGTCTACGCTTCCGGTGAAGCAATGGCCATAGCTGTGGTAAAATGTGACGATGAATACATCGCTATCTCCTCTATAAACACGACACACAGCGGTGCCTCTTCTCCAATCACCCTGCGGGGTCCGAAAATACGCAGCTATTGCTGTAGCCATGGTTGTCTCCACAGAGATCAAGGTAATCATTACCGACTCCATGTCTCCTATTCTAACTTCCTAATAGGGCAAGTATCAAGAGAGTTGTTAAAATCTTAATTTTTCATCTCCTTACCGAAAAACGGACAAGCAGGACATTCGTACTCCGACCCAGTTCATAAATCCGCTCGCATCATTTTGCATCTTTTCCTTTCTTTGTAGATCGCATCATATCAACAGTTTTGTACGTGACATATTCAGGTATCATGTTCTCCCGAAAAATGGCGCAAAAAAAGCCTAGCGCAAGGCATTCCACTGGGTGGGGTGGTTTGTATCAAGCTGCCTAACTCTCCAGTTGCCGAAGGCGGCCTTAGTATAGGAAGGAAATGCCAGATGATGAGAGGGAGTGCAAGAGCCCAGCTAAGACGGCAAAGTGGTTTAGGGTGAATCAAATACCCTGTTTCCAAAGATTACATTCGCTTTTGGACTACTCAAACCAGAAAATTTTGTGTCTCTGATCATGAGTCTCTACCATGATACGCCTTCGGTGAAATGTTATAGAAATAGTGGTATTTAGGAATGGTTATAGTGGTATGTATGGGCAGAACTGCTCTAAATTCCGGAACTCACTTTTATTAGGCATATATGTCTCCATTATGTATTGAAAGGGAAAGTTTAATATTATTAGAGGCCACCTATATGTGCTTAATCGGCAGTTCCCACGTTCTGTTAGTTATTCATACACGTTAGGTTGACTTTTACCATATTTACTAATAAGTGAAAAAACATTCGCCCACCTTCGCAATTTCGAGGTGATGACTCAGGAAGCCGAGTATCCGCTCGCCTTCAGTAGCTTTGACTTGTCTTTGCTTAGGTGTACCGCTTTCTTATTAGCGAAATTGTTTTACACGAAGCTCCTATTTTGGCAAACAAAGTTAAATCAACGTCTACAATTCATCCTCCTAGCCTACAAATTTCAATCTGCCAAAGTTTGGAGCCAAAGCCCAGACCAACGTCGACAAAATTCAAGCACAACGCCGGAGCTGCGAAACGAAAGACAATGCTTTCCGCACCGAATCCGATAACCGCAATGACGGATACACACCGGTTTCATGACAAAAGGGACAAAGGTTCGTTTCTGACTGCGGGATCCATTTTTAGGCGCGCATTCCTTACACAGCCAACATGCAGGTGTAATGATCCGACGTGCAGGTGTAACCGGTGCGCTATTCCCTGACACTTCTTGACGTAGAATTGTCCTCCTCTCCACCGCGTAGAGCGAAGTTTTCTGTTAGTGCGCAGCCCGCCGAGGGCACAAGCCTAAACAGCTCCGTTTTTCGAATTGGCCGTGCGAGAAAATAAAAGACAGCCTATTCTGATGGCGGACGTACTCGACGTCTCGGCAGGCTTATCACTTTCGCTCGGCTTCCCTGTTTTTAAACTGATCGGTGCGGCTTAGCCTGACCTTGCGCTCATCTTCGACCGCCGTAAACCCTTATTTTCGAGAGCAGCTGCAAACCTGATCGAAGCAGGTAATACATACACCGTGGTTCCCTTTCATTACAAACATCTTAATCATCCGTCATGCATTTAGTGTGCTTTTTTTGTGGTCTTCGACACAAATTCTAAGCAGTATGCTGTACCCCTGATTTGCCGAATGATTCCCCTCGGCGTCCTGAGCGAGAACTGCGATACATTCGCTGGGTGGACTACTCCTGAAAATTTTGTGTCTCTGATCATGAGTCTCTACGATACGCCTTCTAAATTATGAAATAGTGGTAAGGAATGGTTATAGTGGTATGTAAGAACGCAGAAATTCCGGAACTCACAGGCATATATGTCTCCATTATGTATTGAAAGGGAAAGATATTATTAGAGGCCACCATGACACCTGGGTGTTTACTTACGACGACTCTAAATTATCTGACCAACGAGAGGTGCACAGATTCCTTGTAAAACAGCAGAACTCCCACTACAGCTGCTCCAGCATTACTATAAAATGAAAACAAAGAAAAGGAAGTGCGCTGTCCCGGGAGAAGGCGCGCTTGAGTTCGAATGCGGGAAAATTAAATTAATCTTATCATAAAGAAATAATTAGGTTACAAAAATAAAAAAGGTAGCTAGAGTGTTTATTGGCTCTAGCTAAATAAACTTTAAAACTGTGGATTACCACCAAACTTTTGAGGAAGAGTACACAGATATTACTAGTGAAATATTTATGTATTATTTAGTTGTTTTTTTTATTTTTTTTTTTATTATTATTTATTGGTTTATTTATTTATTTATTTTTTTATTTATTTATTTATTTATTTATTTAGGTATTCATATACTTATTTATTTATTTTTTTTGTTTAGGTATTGCTTGCGGCCGTCCAATTACAAAGCATGTAGCCAAGTACAAAGAGTTGTACAATCAAACCAAGGCCTTCAAAACGGTTGTTTTCAATGCATTGAAATGGTTTTGAAGGATCACTGTTTCAATGCATCCATGTATTTCAATATTTAACTATTTCAATACTGATATAGTGATGTAGTGAATAGCGATATAGTTTTCACTGAAAAGAAAGCATTGAAATAGTCAGGCCTATATCTATAAAGGAAGAGCTATAAGACAGTGTCACACATGAGTGGGGAGAAGAGAACGCAAGTGAAAGAATGTGAACCATCTTTGGGACTTTCTTTCATCACAACTGAGGCTTTACCTTTCAATTCGTCTACGGCATAACACAGGGGACACGGAAAGTTTCCATGATCACTTAAGCAGCATCTGCAGCAGTCGTCGTTGTTTGGAGACTGCTGCGCCAAAGGTGGCAGGGAGGAATATTTCCCTGCAGCCACTTTGCGTGCGCGGTAAAGAAAGACTCCCCTTATTCAGCGCGTTGCGCTTTAAGTACCCCTGGAGCGACTTGAGTTTTATCTTTCAATTATCAAGCGGACTTTGTATTGGCTGACTTGCACCGTCGGTGGTAGCGTACGCCAAAATGCCTTGCGGCAAAGCAAGCTTGCTGCAGTTGCTTTTCGGGTGCACCTCTCACCCAACGTTCGTGCTGGCAGGGTGGAGTAGGCAAAAGTGTCACGCCGAGCTACATTGCTGCTAAATAGGCCCTCTGGTTTGTTTATTCTTGTGTATTTTTGCCAGCGTCTGACCACGATGACCTGTCTTTCCTAAATTAGCAGTAAAGGGCGCGTTTGCGTCTCTTTTTTTTGCCTCGCAGATTACCTGTTTTTATAGGACAATAGAATGTTACTTTTTGACCGCGTACCTTCAAGTTTCATTTGGTGCTTTTCAAAATTTAACGCCGAAGGATATATGCCCGTTCCGCAGACACCATCCTACTGAATTCGCTGAAGGAAGTGTGTGCAGGTACGTCACTTCGTTGACTGCTTCAACGTTGCTTGTATTTTCTTTGAATGTTAGCGGAGGACAAATTCGTTCCGCATACCTTTTTTTCTTGAAGAAGCGTACGCCGTCTTTGCTGAATAACAACTGGTGGAAGTGCTCGGCACATGAACCCTTAAACTTCGGTATATATCCAAGTAATCCCAACTTGGAAGCCATGGACAGCAAGGTCATCAGCCGGAGTATGAACTGCTTCCGGATGAAGTGAAGAAAGAAGATGTTGCACACAAGGGAGCCGGTATAACTTCAAGAGTCACCTTGGGAGGATCCTTCCGAGGCCGGCGCAAGTCTACCGGGTCAGGCAGTTGAACCGCTGAGAACTCGAGGAGACAATGAGGCAAGTGTAATTGTACCTTGATCATTCAGTACAAATTTAGATACAAAACAATGAGATCTTCTTAGAGTACTGGCTCTGATTTATGACGCAGTTTTTAGCGACCTTCACCACGCTTGTGCGGAAGTAGCGGGCTAAATTCTTGCTGGCGACGCGGGCGGGCCACCCTAACAAGTGTGTGGTTGTGTTCATCGAAACAAGGAATAGGCTTACATGCAGGCCGACTTCCAAAGGGCGGGGAAACAAGTTACGCTTATTCGTTATTCCCTGGAACTGTCGCAGAACTAGTGCGCGACCAAAAACGATTAAAGAGGCGCTCGAAAGGCGTGCAAACGTGAATGACAGCTACTTTTTATACGGCAAATGCGAACTGCGCTGACGGGATACGGATACCGACGGATTCCTTGCGCGAGAGATACGCTTCGCGATGACGCCACAGCCGTACTAGGACTGCAAGGTTTCCCGTAAATGCAAATCGTCCCCTGGACGGCGACGCAACAAAATCGGCGATTGACTCAACCGCTATAGCCGAGACCTAGCACGTTTCAACCGATGGCTGTTGCCCTACCTGTATGGATCACCTAGCCGCAGCAGCAACGCTGACTTTACGCCTGGACGGTCCGGCAGCCCCCTTAGACGAAAGTAAGAGTAGCAGCTTGGGAACGTAAAATCGCTCTACTGCGAAAATATGAAAACCCTTCAAAAACGCAATGACGCAAGTTAGACAGCGATTCACGGCGGAGACTCGCCACGACAATTCGATTAACTATTATTTGACCCTCAATCATGACGACAGCAAGATGACCAAGTCTGATGGTATTAAGACTATTACCACGA
Source organism: Haemaphysalis longicornis (assembly GCA_013339765.2). NCBI lineage: Eukaryota > Metazoa > Arthropoda > Arachnida > Ixodida > Ixodidae > Haemaphysalis > Haemaphysalis longicornis. The sequence continues at coordinate 2,111 of JABSTR010002828.1, read as the reverse complement.
TGACACGTACGTACCGAACGTGAGCACGCACACGCCGAGATAAGACGCTTCCACACATCCGAAACCCGAAGACGTCACCGTCTGACATACGGCTATCTATGGACGCCCTTGACGTGGTCACTGTGATGGAAAGCCTTTGCTCAATGGTGACTGGATTACCCACGACAAAACTGACAAAAGCTACGACTAGACGGTGCGGTTCGCGTTTACGTACAGCAGGAAATTATCTCTTCACGTGAGGTGGAACATGTAAATTGACTGACACCCCAAATGGTACCATGTATTGTCCTTCTGCCGTAATATTTCCTGAGTGCTTATACCAATTAATTCTCAGAATACACTTTCTCAATTACAACGTGGGTGTTATTGATCCGCACGCCAAATCAGAAACTTTCTCCTCCGACCATGCGATGGCGCCGAAGCCAACTCCTTACCAACGTGTGCGCTAGGAACAGACGATGAACACAGTACCCTCCCTTCTCGTGCATGCCGTCATTTTTCCTCATGCAAGCGCTGCTTACTCAAGAAAGTAGACAGTCGTCTACTTTCAATATGCTTATCCTAAAACAAACCCAATAATATAATATTACCAGAACTTGTTTCTTGGGCATGGTGTCTCCGTCTCAAGAAGCACTGCGTGCATCGAACAAACTATATCACTTGTTCTTGCCACAAATTAACCTGAGGAGTATCAGCATTTAAATAGGGGCGCCGAAGATGCGTACTTGGAAGACATACACGAAGCAAATGACGTGACTGAGTTTGCCGATTTCGAACGCCAGTCCGAAACCGCCGAGGACAATTTCCCTTCTTTGATATTAAACCAGCCTTTATGCAGAACCAACGACAAAGGTTAAGAACTTTGCGACGCCGCTACAGCGACTGTTTTTCGTCGACTTCGACGCTGCTCCTGGAGTCTCTTGTGAAGCATAAAATATTCACAGAAGAGGGCGCCCGACCTATGCGACAATCATTTCGAGCGCGGCTTCACACGCGCGAAGCTATACGGTCGCAAGTTTACAAAATGTTGAATAACGACATCATACAGCTCTCGAAAATTCTCTATGCAGATGGCTGAGCTCGTGAATAAAAAAGAGGGCATCCTCAATTTAGGCGTTGCTACCAATTGGTTTACCAAATCAGAGGAAAGGAGTGTACCCTCTCCCACAGATTGATGACTCCCTCGACCACCTTTGGCATGCAACGTACTTTTTATCAATAAACTGGAAAACAGCGAACTGGGAAATCGAAGTGGACGAGAGGTAGAGTGAGATGACAGCGTTTATTACCGCAAGGAGACCGTACGAGTTCAAAAAGATGCCATTTGGACTGTGCACGGCACAATCGTCATCTGAAAGAGTCATCGATACTGCGCTAGTCGGCCTGAAATGGTGCACCTACCTCGTCCACCTTCACAACGTTTTCGTATTTGCCAATACCTTCTACGAGCACCGCGCGAGGTTGAATTTGGTACTTGGAGCAATCCGCACACCAGGAATATTGTCAAATCCAGAAAAGTACCGCTTTCCATGCCAGGAAGTGGAACTTCAGGGCAACGTTCTCAACACCGAGGGTTTCCTGCCTTACCCAGCAAAAACTGCAGCCGCCTCCAACTTTGCGATGCCTAAGTACACGAAAGAAGTGCGAAGGTTCAACGGACTTTGCACATAATATCCTGCGCGTTATCAGAACTTCGACAACATTGCCAAACTCCTCAGGCGCCTATCTAAATCAGCATTCAGTTCTGCTTGGAGGAACAGCAGAAGAATGCTTTCAGCGAGCTTAAAAATCGCCTACAGCGCCCCTTTGTGAATTCGCATTTTGATGTGTACGACGACACCCAAAGGTGCAAAGAAGGCATTGATGTAGGCTTCAGTGTTGTCCTCGTCCAAGACAACAAGTGCTATGAAAATGCAATCACTTGTGCCTGTTGTAGGCAATCAAATAAGGAAAATAAATAATTGGCCTCCCTAAATGAATGCCTCGCCCTATAATGGGCCATATCTGTTTTCTGTCCATATGTGCATGGCAACCAGCGTAGGGGGTAACAGGCCACTATGTGCTCTGTTGTCTGGAAAATTTGAAGGACCTCTCAGGACGCGTAAGACGTT
>JABSTR010002827.1:0-26023 GCA_013339765.2 Haemaphysalis longicornis | reverse complement strand
ATAAAGTGAGTGAACAATCTTTTTTTCTAATTATTTTAGGGGAACTACTCCCAAATTGTGAATTTTTTGTCAATTGGGAATTTGTTGGAAGCTTTTTCTGATTGGGTTTTCAGTACTGGTCACGTGCTTCCATCTGACAAAGAGGCCATTTGTGTCTTTGTCATTTCGATGTTTTATGACGTGCACAGGCACCAGTTCTAATCTTTGCTTTCATCATTTTTTGGCCGTCATTAAAAATTGACAGGACAACGCAGAGCTGTATTTGCTAATTGATGATCTGATGTAACATAAAGAATTGATGGGAACGTATACACACAAGTTGGCAAAGTCAGCCAGCGTTAAAGTGACGCACTGTTACGTAAAACCTTGAAAATTCCGGCTGCCGTCACTTGGAAAGAGGCCAAAGCATTTCCTCACCTTTGGCAATGTCCAATTCAAGGGAATTCGCTCTAGCCCAGTTTCACACGTCGCGCGATTTAAAAATATAATTAAAAATATTAATCCGCACTATTTAAAAGTTAGCAATAACGAATCATAAAAATGTCCCGAACGTTGTTTTAATTTTCAGCAGTATCATAGCCCTTGTTTGCTTGGCGTAACAGCAACCTAAAAGGGCCACACAACACTCTCAAGTACAAAAAAACAAACCAAGGCGTTCCATCTGTACACACACATCCTGTTAAGCTGTTAGGTCACAAGATTGAATTGGAGAGAAATTGACCAAAGAAAACTGACTGCTTAATCACCTACAGCTCTGAATAAATTGCAACTTGACGAATGTGCAATTCGGTGGAATCACAGCGCTCTGCCGTTATAAGGGTAGTGTTTAGCGGTAGGTCGCCTACTGCCTATAGATACGGGTAGGTCGCCTACAGCCAAACATTCGTTTTATATTTTATATTGATATTTATGATAGAAAGCTGTGCGATTTGCTGAGGCCAGGGAAGGCAGCAGAAAGTTAGCCAGGGCTTATTAGCATGCAGAATGGAATAGTTGGGCATCATATTATAGCATATTTTTATAGTAATAAAAACGGTGGAATAAAAATGAAAATTACAACAGAACACGTAGAGAAAGAAGCACCGGTGGGCACTGCATGCACTATGCAGGTTGCACCTCCGCATAGATCCGGCACACTCAGACAACACTGGGCAACTACCATAGGCGGTATTGTCTTAGGTTAATGTTTGTCCAGAATACCCAAATTTTAACCGAACAATTACTGGCAACCGCAACAAAACCTAGCGAGGTACTATTCCGATCGAGAACAAAGCGAATGCCCCCGCACGGGGCACCTTGAGCAATCTTGGTGACGGTACTGGCGATACCGCGGATCCCGAGCCCCCAAACATAAGCTGGATCCAACCGTGGCGATGTGTTTATAGGTGGAGGGTTAGAAACCACGAACGGTGGCCGTCGGAGCCCAGGTCAAGCTCCGGCGGATGGGCTCCCTGTCTGTTTACCAGGCAGGGAGCTCCGGGACCTCTCAGGCTATCAGGGTAAGGTTTGAGAAGAAAGAACCCCCGTCCCCTGCTTCTATACTATGATGTATGGCATTCTCTAAACCCCCCCCCAAACGTGATCGGTCCCTGAAAAGGGGCCGCACCGAAGTATCTTTTCCTTTATTGCCATCTTTGACATTTCCTGAACCAGATAATTTTTCTGGATTTCTTGTCATGGAATCCATCAATCCAACCCACCCTCTTGCATCTCAGTCAGTCTTCTTGATTGCCAAGTATCTTGAAGCCATAGTAGGAAAATCGTATAAATGCAAAAAACAAAGGTCTGGTGAACTCTTAATTGAAATAAATGACAAGCAGCAGTCTGCAAAGCTTCTTGCTCAGACTAGACTGGCTGATCTCGACATCCGGGTCACACCCCATCGGAGCCTCAACAGCTCGCAGGGTGTGATATCCGAGACAGACCTCCTGAACGAAACGGATGCGGATCTCCTTGCCGGCTTGAAGGATCAGGGCGTCACTCACTGCCGTGAGACGCATCACTATCCGCAGAGACGACAGGAGATTCCGACAAACACATTATCTTGACTTTCGACCGCGCAGTTCTTCCACAATACATAAATGCAGGTTTTATCCGTCCGTCCCTACATCCCGACCCGCGGCGCTGTTTTAAGTGCCAGAGGTTCGGGCACGGTACGAACTCTTGCCGTGGCCGAACGACGTGTGCAAAATGCGCGGCGCACGACCATCCGAGCGAGAAGTGCCCATCCGAAACTCTCACTTGTGTAAACTGCGGGGGCCGCATGCAGCGTACTCCCGCAAGTGTGAAAAATTCCAAATAGAAAAAAGATAATTAACATCAAGGTCACGGAGAACATCACCTTCCCAGAGGCGCGAAAGAGGTTCGCCTCTTTTCCCTCTGGGGAGGTACGCAGACGCGGCTCGCCGGGGGGCGGAGCGGCGTCTGGTTCCCACAGGGACCCAGTTCAGCGAGTCTGACCTGGTCCCGCCCCCGCCCCCCGCTGGGTTGCCTCACGCAGCCCAACCCGGCACCACGCCGCTTGCTGAGGCAGCAGCGGTTGTGGTGCAAACCACTTCTGTCGGGACCGGTGCCGCTCCCGCCGCTGTCTCCCCATCCTCCAGTCCGTTGGAGGGTACCGAGGTGATGGACACCACGGCCCCGCACCGGCTCCCACCGTCACCGCACCGCCCGTGCCACCCCTGTGCCCCGGACGCCCTCGGCGGGGCGGCTCAAACGAAGGGCTCCCGAGGGGGGCCCAGTCCGGGGGGCCCGGTCCGTCGGGCACCCCTCGGACATCCGACGACGAGATGGATGTCGGGCCCTTCCTGCCTGCAACGCAGCGCAAGGAGCGGCCACCGACTTCCAAGCCTACAGACAGGCCTAAAAGCCTAACCCCAGAGTAACAGCCCCGAAAGACGACACATGAACACATACACACACCCATTCATTCTTAAACCTAAATAATGGGAACAGAAAATCATCCAATGGAACTGCAGAGGCCTCCTTAAAAATCTTGACGATGTGTATGAGATTCTGCATGCCAGTCAGCCAAGTATCATGTGTCTCCAGGAAACCCACCTCAATTCTAAACACACAAATTTCTTAAATAGGTACATGGTATTCAGAAAGGACAGGGTTGGCTGCACACACTCTTCAGGAGGTGTGGCAATTGTCGCCCGGAAATCCTTAGCATGCCACCCTGTCACTTGAACACTGTCCTTGAGGCTGTACAATCCGTACGATAATATTTAATAGGTTAATAACGGTATGCTCCATTTACATCCTCCCTGATTTTGCACTTCTGAGCTCTGACTTTCGAGGCGCTGGTCGACCAGCTGCCCGAACCATACATCATAACAGGCGACCTTAATGCGCACAACTCTCTTTGGGGCTCCTCTAGAACGGATGCCCGAGGTCGCCTGATAGAGAGTTTCTTACAGCCTCCGGAGCATGCCTTTCAACAAAAAACAGCCTACATACCATAACTTAGACACAATACATACTCGCATCTTGACTTGGCTATTGGTTCCGCGGTTCTCTTTCCATGCCTTGAGTGGGGTGTGGGCACGGACCCATATGGTAGTGACCATTTCCCCACTTCATTAACGTATATAGGTATAGGCCCGAGCAGTCCATCTTCCCATAAAAGGTTTAATGAATCAAAAGCAAACTGGAGCACATTCACAGAAACATCTAAACTGCACCACACAACCATAAAAACACCTACACGTGGAGGAAGCAGCCCAACTCGTCACGGCGCACATAGTCGACGCCGCCGAAAAGTCCATGCCCCAGGCCTCCAGTGCGTCCCGCAACCCAAGGAGGCCCTGGTGGAACGAGGACTGCAGGCGGGCGCGAGAGGCCAGAACAAGGCGTGGGGTGTCCTTCGCCGGTACCCCACGTCAGATAACCTAATTTCTTTTAAACGGGCAAAGGCTTTGGGTAAGCGAGTGCGTCGTGAGGCGAAAAGGGAGAGTTGGCGCACCTTCCTCACTTCCATCAACTCATACACTGACGCACACAAAGTCTGGACACGAATACGAAAACTAAAAGGACAACAGACACACAGCCTGCCCCTGGTTAGTACAACAGGGGACACACTGGAAGACCAGGCTAACACACTTGCACAACACTTCCAACACGTGTCCAGTTCAGCACAATACACAAACACTTTCATGAAACACAAAACATCTGTAGAAAAGAAGTCCCTGCGTGATAACAACAAGTCGCACACTTCTTACAATTCTCCTTTTTCTATTCATGAGCTGAAGGTTGCTCTGAGCACATGTAAGCCTTCAGCCCCAGGTGCAGACAAAATCACATACACCATGAAACAACACCTACACCCAGACACTCTTGAAACACTCCTACATCTATACAACAACATATGGCTTTCGGGGCACATTCCTCGCTTTTGGAGGGAGGCCATAGTAGTGGCTTTCCTGAAGGAAGGAAAGGACCCTTCCTCTCCTGCTAGCTATCGGCCCATCGCCCTCACAAGCTGCCTGTGCAAGCTTCCTCGAGAAGATGATAAACAGGAGACTCGTGTACTTTCTTGAGTACAATGGTCTTCTCGAGGGCTGCCAGGCAGGCTTCAGGGCGGGGCGGTCCACCAACGACCAACTCGTCGCGCTCGAGTCCTATATAAAGGATGCTTTCCTCCACAAACAATATTGTATGACGGTATTCTTTGATCTGGAAAAAGCGTACGATACCGCGTGGCGGTATGGCATCCTAAGCGACCTCAAGTCCTTCGGCATGTCAGGTAACATGATAAACACACTTGCCAGCTACTTGTCTCAAAGAACCTTTCGTGTGCGAGTTGGAACTGCACTCTCTAGGGTTCATGTGCAGGAAAATGGAGTGCCACAAGGTGGAGTTTTAAGTTGCACCCTTTTTATTGTGAAAATGAATTCCCTTAGGAAGGCGCTGCCACCGTCGATTTCCTGTTCAGTCTATGTAGACGACATTCAACTCTCCTTTAAATCCTGTAACTTGTCTGTCTGTGAGCGCCAGGTCCAGCTTGGTGTTAACAAGCTAGCTGGCTGGGCAGATGGCAATGGGTTTAAATTTAATCCGGGAAGTGCACTTGTATTTTGTTTTCCAAGAGGCGTGGTATCCGGCCGGATCCAGACCTTCAACTCCACGGTGTCTCTATTCCTGTAAAAAAGGAACACAAGTTCTTGGGTATTATCTTTGACGAAAAGCTGACATTCATCCCACACATAAAACAACTAAAACATAAATGCTTAAAAACAATGAATATCCTGAAGGTTCTGTCGCACATCTCTTTTGGTGCTGACAAACAACTTCTCTTACGTGTTTTTACCAGCTTGATAGGTTCACGATTGGACTATGGTAGCGTTGTTTATGGGTCAGCAAGTAAAACATCCCTCAAAATGCTGGACCCAGTGCTCCATCTCGGGCTCCGCCTGGCGTGTGGCGCCTTCCGCACTAGCCCGGTCGAAAGCCTCTATGTGGAGTGCAACAAATGGAACCTACAACGTCAGCGAGCTTACACAGATCTCCTTTATGCTTTTAAAATTTCATCCATGCCTCACCATCCTTTTAAATCAGTTTTTCATGATACGTCCATGACTGAACTCCTTTTAAATCGACCATCGATCTCTGCGCCCTTCTCTTACAGAGTTAGAGAGGAGGCGTCAGAGCTTGCTGTCTCCTTTTTAGACACCATCCAAAGTTCTCTAACGGATTTTATAGCACCATGGCATCTCCGCCCTGTATCATGCGACACATCTTTTACGCATCTAGATAAAAAGCGAGCTCCCACATGTGCAATTCTGCAGCATTTCTTGTATTTGCAGCAGAAGTTATGAGTGCTCTGAATTTTATACGGACGCTTCTAGATCTGCCACCTCTGTGTCCTGCGCGGCGCATGGGCCCGGCCTTAGTGTCACTCGAACTCTGAATAGTCATACTAGTTATCTTTACGGCAGAGGCTTACGGTGTACTTCTTGTTGTCAATCATATACTTCAAAGTCCACATCCCACAATCCATTATATATACAGACTCCCTCAGTGTCGTGCGGGCGTTTGTCGTCAACAAAATCTTCGAAAAATCACGTTGTAAATCTAATAGTCAAGGGTATTATGTCGGTGTATGTACGCAAATTTGAACTGGTTCTTTGCTGGGTTCCCTGGCCACTGTGGTATTGCCGGGAAACGAAGCAGCGGACCGAATGGCTGCTGTTGCTACACTCTCGAATACAGTAGACATAAACACATTACCCTACACCGACGTGAAACCACACATCAGACAACAAACTTCGCAAAACCATGGCAGCACACTGGAGTGAACAAACAGACAACAAGTACACGTAATGAAACCTCAATTGGGACCATACACACCGACACACGCAATAGATACTCTGAAGTCACCTTGGCCAGATTACGGATAGGGCACACCCATGCAACGCACTCGCTATCTGCTGACGGATCTTCTAGACCCAGTGCAGCAGGTGCGGAGAGGCCCTATCCGTAGTGCACATACTACTCACATGCAAGGGCACTTCACACAACACGACACCAAACACTTCAGAGAACTCTACAGACAACATATCCACTACATCCATCGCAGTTTCTAGGTGACGAAGCCATTGTTTCTGTTAACGTGTGTTTGAGTATTTGTCAGACGTTAAGTTTTTTAAACCTCATTTTCCTATCACGCATAATCAAATCTGGCCCTATACACCAGCCATCACCATTATCTGTACTGATTTTACTATGTTCGGTTGACTTTTTTTTTTTGTAACCACTTCACTTCATTAAATAACTTTCCTCTGGCGCTCTTTGCCCTTAGTCGGCCTTGCGCCATAAAAAACCCAACCATCATCATCATCATCAACAAAGCGAATGCGGTGGTGTCGGAGCAGTATCGTCAGCGCCATTTGGAAAGTCTGGTGATGAACAAGGTGCTTGTCCGTTTGCTGCAGCCCTAGACAACACCTAACATTACCTTAAGTGCCTGCACTGGGTATGTGGTTGCATACGTCAAGAAACACCCGTTTAAGCGATAGAATCAAAATGTTTGCCTGTATTTTTATTTTCTGAGTTTATAAAGTATTGTTTGCTCCAGGATATGCTGTAGGGAAAATCTAAAACATATATTCTTTCTAATAAAACAAACCGCTATTTTGTATTTAATGCTCATCAACCATATCAAGGGGACGTTGTATATCGAAACCACAAAGGGGCTGTAAAAACCCAACGTAATAAAATTTATTATTCTTTCCAGCAACCCTGGCGAAAGGCGTTGAATACAGTGGTTTTACGAAATCTTATGCACACATATTTTGTCTGGAGGTGCAAATTGTCTTAGTTGCGCAACATGTCATACGACATGGTTATAGCTTGACTAACAATATCGGTCGTCCAGTCTGTTAGAAACGTGGGACTGATTAGAGGGCGTGGGAGCAGCATTGTGATAGGGCGTCCAAGGACAATGCATCTGCTTGCGCAGGTGGTGGTGTGGCTTCAGTTTTCGCTGCTACAATTCTGTGCCGCCCGAGCGAAATGCGGGGTTTGGAGAACGCCGCACCATGACGAGTTTGATTTCACCTCAATGCTCGCCTAAAACACGGCTGGAACTTCTCTCGCTTCGACAAGAGGACTGGATCACCCCTTTCAAACACGAAGGATTTAGATAAAGTGGGCAAACAGAAACTTTATCCCTTTGGGGGCGTGGGAGTGGCACTGTGAAGCAGCTGCTAAGTAACCTGCGTCCGTTCACGCTGGTTATACTGCTGCCCATTGACGCACCCAAAAATATTATCCCAGCTCAACCCAACCTAGGTCCACTCATGTGTAGACAGGAATTTACAAGAGATGCTTGATAACCACCGCTAGATAAAATGTTCTTTTTGCGACATGTGTACTGCAGAGCAGAAATCATAAAGCTGAAAGAAAGTTTATAGCAACTATGGACGAGGTAAAAAAATCAGGAATCACTCCAACCCATCCTAAAGGATATTGATAAACGATTGCCGTAAGTCAAACCCCGCAATCTTGCTTTGATGATTTATACCAGAAAGTGGCCCACTTGAGAGAGCTAATAGATAAAATGACTAAGGGAAACGCCAGAACAATTGATGGTCGATCAGATCTCGAATACATAATGTGGAGATAAGATGTTTCGCATTCGGGCATAGACGATGCAGCAATGGAACAAGTGAGGATACGATAAATGATGTCCGCCATATAATTTTTGAGATAATGAAACTTCCCCTTAAAGATGTGTTATTTGCTGTATAGAGTCTTATCGTATGTGATAAAATTTGAGGATATGTCTTAGTTTATTGCTTTCGGAAAATCTTCCTCGAGTGTAAAGTCTGACAGCAGAAAGAAAACAATGGACGAAGCTCACCAAGCATCGTGCTTTATTATACACATTGACCATATAAATAAAAGTTTATTGCTAGGAAAACCAGCAATTCATAAATTATGTTTCGTAACAACGGCGCATCGGTTACATGGGACGCTGCTAAAAGGTCTCGCAATTGCTCTGGCATGCTCAGAGGGACCATGATTTCACTGCATTTTGTTGCTTGCGATAGAGATGTAGGCCCAGGCGGCTGTGTAGTATTGGAATATATTGTCCGAAATAAGAGATTTTTTCCAGTAAAACATAGAGAATTTTCGTTTAAGACCTCCAATTGTTGTGTCCAAGAATCGCTGAAATGTGGCCGAACCACTCGGTTCGGAAAGGTGTAGCCGCACGACACACCTCGTCTATTTAGGCTGAAGGTATTGGTGACACCGCGGATTCCGAGCCTCCATACATACGGTGTAACCAACCGTGGTTTTGCGTGTTAAGTTGAAAGGTAGAAGCCTTCAACTTTGGCCGTCAGAGCCCCCCACGAGCGCAGGCCAGTGGGTTTCGCTGTATCTTTAGTAAGCACAGAGCTGCGGCCCCTCTCAAGCTATCAAGGTCAGGTTTGAGAAAAAACCCATCTTCGGCTTTTTTACATGTCATATTTATTTTTCTGTAACCCCCCAAACAGGATTGGTCCCTGAAAAGGGGACCAAAGTGTCCTTTTCACCACTTGACCAACCATGTTTTGTAAGCCCGTCAATCGACTGCTTTTAGGGTGATTCAGTCAGCTGACTAAACAAAACGTGTTTTCTTAGTGTCCATATTTCTTTAAACAAATTTGTCAGAGCAACCTAGGCGGAAATATCTGCTTAAAAACGGAAGACGGGAGAAATCCTTCTCAAAGTCAAGACCGACAAATAAGCTGTCGACCTCATTGCCCAAACTTGAATTTCAGATCTGGATATCAGGGTCACAACACTCCATAGCCTGAAGAGCTCTCAGGACGGGAAATCTGAGCCAGACATGGTGAACAAAATTGATGGCAACTTGGCTGAAGGCTTCAAGCAGCAGGGCGTTATGGCCGTCAGGCGCATCACTATGCGAAGAGACATCAAAGAAACCCGACGAAACGCATCATCTTGAGAAGCAACCACCCATACAGTCAATCCCTACATACCTAACCAGCGCCGCTGCTTCAACTCCCACTGGTTCGAGCAAAGTACAAACCCTTGCCGCCGAAGAAGGACCTGTTCGAAACGCGGACCACAGGACCAGCCCACGGAAAACAGTGAGTGCAATACCTTTATTTGTGCCAACGGCCGAGAACTGCACTCGGGAAGCAACCGCATCTGCCATAAATTTCAACTTAAAAAAATCACAATTTGGAAATTCACGAATACAATCTCTTATCCAAAGGTGAGAAAGGAATTTGCCTCTTTCGCTCAGGATGCGTACACTGACCCAGCTTGCCGGGGGGGGGGGGGGGGGCAGACCGGCATCTGTATTTGGCAGCGACTCAGGTAAGCAAGGCTTATGTGGTCGCCCCCCACCCACCCATCTTCCGGGTGGCCTCTGGCAGCCCAACTCGCCACCGCAATGAAAAACAAACACGGAATGGTTGCAGTGGAAACAAGCTAAGACAAGTCCGTCCTCTCCCCGTATTTGCTTCCCCGGCATAGGTAGACCTGAGGGCGCCAAGGAGGTAGAAGTGGAGGCAACAGCAAAGGCTCCTACTTCCGCCGCAAGCCTGTGCCCCCCGTAGCGTTCCGGACGACCACTGCGGGGCAGCTGAAACGAAGAGCACCCTAGAAGGGGCTAAGTTCAGGGGGCCCGATCCTCCGGGCCACCCCATGACATCTAATGGCGACATCGACATTGCGCTTTTCCTGTCGGCGTCACAGCGAAAGGAATGACTGCCTTCTCGAAACATCCAGAAAAGCTAGAATACCCGCTGAGAATCACCGCCTTAAAACACCTTACATAAGCCATGGCATTTCAGTAGCTCTGAACTATGGGACGAGAAAATATTGTTCAATGTAACTGTAGAGGCCAGAATAAAAATCTACAAGATACTGCCATCTAATCAGACAAGTGTCCTGTGCCTACACCCTCCCTAATAGTAGACACACAAACTTTCGTAACAGGTATTTAGCATTCCAGAAGGACAGGGATGGCTGCACACACATCGTGGGTGGTGTGGCCAAATTCGCTCTGAAATATTTACATGTAATAACATCACTTAACGCTGTCGCGGTTGCTGTAGCTATTCGTACTACAATAATATGAAAACTTAACTGACAAGATACACAGCCCTCCCCTGGTTATCACAGCAGGGCCCACATTTGAACGCAAGGCTAACACGCTTGCACAACACTTCCAACACGTGTTCAGTTCTGCACACTACCCAAACACTTTCATAGAGCACGTACAATTTTGTGACGTCTCTGAGCGATAAGAATAAGTAGAGCACCACTTAAAACTTCCCATTTTCAATTCATGAACTGAAGATCGCTCACATAATTTGTAGGCCTGAAGTACTCCAAGCGCATGCATCATTACATACACTATGATACAACACTTACACGCAGTAGTACTGATACACATCTGAACTTCTAAACCAGAATATGGCATTTGGGACATTTTGAAGGTGTTGCAGAGTGGTCATATTAGTGACTTTCCCAAAAGAAAAGAACGGCCTACCCTTTCTTTTGACCTATACACCCAGAGCTGCCGGTGGAGGTTCTGCGACAAATGAAAAACAGGTGACTCGTGTATTTTTTTGAGCCCAATAATGTTCTCGACAGCTTCATTGAGAGCTTTGGGACAGGTCGATCTGCCGACGATGAACTGCCTGCATTAGAATCCTGCATGCTCGAACAGTAGTGCATGACAGAACTTTTTTAACAGAAAAAGGGTATTATACTGCTTGGCGGTGTGATATCCGCAGAGAACGGGTCCTTTGGCATGTCAGGTAACATGACAAACACGCTTGTCAGTTACATATCTTGGAGAACCTTCCGCGTCAGAACTTCAGACGCACACTATAAGCTTTATGTGTAGAAAGTTTACCTGCCGCAAAGTCCAGGTTTGGGCTGCACTCAGTTTAATAAAACCACTTGGGAACACACTGTCACCATCCATTTCTGATTAAATATATGTAGACGACGTAGAACTATCCTTTAAATTCTGTTACCGGTCTCTCTTTGAGAAACAGGATCAGCTTGACGTTAACAAGCTAGCTTGCTGGGCGACCACTGATGGGGTTAACTTTAGGCCAGTAAAGTGCACTTGGTTTTTACTTTCCATGAGGCGTGGAGTTTGGCAAAATCTAGAAACAAAACCCACTGGTGCCTCTATTTCAATCAAAGAGGAACGCAAGTTTCAGGGTATAGTATTTGACGAACAGCTCACATTCATCCCAAACATCAAACTGAAACGTATATATTAAAAAAAATAAATATCTTGGAGCTTCTGTCACACATTTATTTTGGTGCCCACAAATGACTTTTAATCCATGTTTTTACTGGCTTAATGTGTTCGCAATTGTAGTACGGAAGTGTCGTCGATGGGGCAGCCTCTAAAACATCCCCGAAAAGCTACACCAAGTTCATTATCTACTGCTCCGCCGGGCATGTGGTGCCTTCTGTATTGGTCCTGTCAAAAGCCTCTTTGTGGAGAGTAAGAAATGAATCCTGCATAGTAAGCGAGAATACATTGACCTGATTTATGCTTTTAAAGTCTGATTAATGTCTCCTTGTCTTTTTCTCTTCATTTTGTGCGATACAAATCTCTCAACTGCTTTTCCGCAGTCCATCCTTTTCCAATTCCTTCACTTTCATAGTAACAGAAGGAGCTTCGGAACTTCCTGCCTAGTTTTTACCGACTGTCAAAACCTCCGTCCCCTATTTTCTAACACTTTGTCAGCTTCGTTCATATCCTGTTATGTATCTCTCACTAGGGATGCAAAAAATCGAGCCCCCAAACCGCGATGCTGCAAGATTTGGTGCCTGTGCCGGCGGAATACAAGTGTTCAATGATGCCTCGAAAACTGCCACCACTCTGTCTTGCGCTGCGCATGGTGCCGCGATTACTGCCTCTAAAACTCTAACGGGAAATACCAGTATCTCCACTCCTTGTTGCAAATCACATGTTTATCACCCCAGTTCTATATTTCATACTATAAACTGATTCCTAAACTGCTGTGCAGACATTGTCATCTTAATTTTAAACCATGTAGTCAATATTCTCAATAATATAGCTATGTATATACATGCTTTAATCCTCAAAGTGACCATGGGCTGGGTGCCAGGTCACTCTGCAGTTGCTTGTAACAAGACCGGAGATCAAATGACGTCTGCCTCTGCACTTACAATTATAGGTGATTTAATAACAGTAACCTACACCGAGCTCAACTTCAAACAAGAATTTTGAAAAACATGAAAACAACGCTCGATAAACGGACAGACAACAAAATACACTTAACAAAGCCGCTCTTGCAACTATACACCCCCAACAAACGCAACACACACAGTGAAATTACGTTTTTAGATTACGGATACGCCAAACGCACGTAACGCATTCCCACTTGCTCACATAATCCCCAACTCCCCTGAAGAGGCATGGAGACGGCGTATCCGTGATTCACGTACTACTTCAATTCATAGCATTTGGCGAAACATGACACAAACAGTTCGCTCAACTACAGAAAACATGTCCGCTACACACAGTGCTTTTACTGTCTGACAATTCCACGTTTTCTTCTAAGGGGGTTTTAATTAGCAGAAGAGAATCTCTTAGATGCAATTTCATACCACGCATAATCACAACCTAGCATACTTCGCCAGTCATCCTCATTTTCTTTGCCTATTTTACTTTCACTCTTGCTGGCCTATTTTACGGTTTACATCTTGATCTGTCATATATAACGACTGCTTTGGTGTGCTTTGCTCCACTTAGCCTTGCCCTTTACTATCCAAGCAACATCACCGTCAAACGTGGCGGGCGCATTTCAGCACTGAAAAAGCCTCACATTGAAATCGTACAGGCCATAGGGTTCCCAAAAGCTTTCTTCACGGCGTGAATGGGATGCATTGGTATCTCCTGATAATCGGAACGAAGATCGATACTGGAGAAGTTTGATGCTGAATGCATGCTGTAGAATATATATAGTCCTAGTCGTTGTACCAATGTGATTATCATCATTAGTGCCCGTCGTCAGTTTACCAGCTCTTGTTTGAGCGGCTTGTACTTTCTCATATCGGCATTTTGTAAATAGAAGAACCATCGATCACATGGGATGTAAAGGCCCTTGCTCTCCTATTTTACTGCGGCTGTCAATCGCGTAATCTAGTCGAGATTGTGGCGAACAGCCGTCGTAGTATGGGCGATAAGGCAATTGTATTGCGCAGTGTCTTAATTAACATCGTAACCGTCATCATCAGCCTATCTGCGCCCACTGAAGGGCAAAGCCTCTTCCATTAAATCTCCAATTATCACAGTCCTGTGCTAATCGCGACCAATTTACGCCCCCCCAAACTTCTTGATCTCATCTGCCCGACTCACTTTCTTACACCCCCTGCCATTTTTTGCCTGCTCTAAGTATCCACTCTGTTACCCTAAAGGCCAACGATTGTCTTGCCTTCTCTTTACATGCCTGGTACACGTCCATTTCTGCTTCCTAATTTCAACTAATATTGTTGTCATCATACTCTTAAGAATAATATCACACTGTTTACACATGAGCAGATTGAAGGCATCATCTGCTGTGCCCACAAGTACCTGCCCAATCTTGTCGGACTCCGGCATCTTCTGATCCACTTTTGCACAAAGAGACAACACGTATAGGATGTAGGTTGTGATGAGACTCATAACAGGACTGAGCGCGCGAAGAGAGATCTTTGTTTGGGGCTGGCTGACGGGCAGCGGAGTCTCTGAACGAACATCGCAAGTCCTGTTTGAAGATGTCCCAGCTTCTTAGCCTCGCTTCGTTGTTTAGGAACCAAGTCCGCACTGTCTTCCTAAGATGGTGGGCAAGATTGCCAGATTATTGTTTCCTCTAACCGGCTGTGAACATTGAAGCGTTCATATATGCTGAGGCATTCATCCTCGTTCATGTTATCAGCGCCAGTAAAATCACCAGGATCACTGGGATGAGAAACGATGAGTAGCGGTGGAGTAGATTTAGGCTCATGGGGGGCCGGCGTAATGCAGCTGCGAACGTGACGCCCGCTCCAAAGCTTCGTACTGTCTCAAACTAGACCGGCGAGCGGTACGACGACGATAAGTAGCACCTGACCACAATATGTGGCGTCGCAATGAAGTGGATGTATTTACAGATAGTAATTACAAAAATAAACGGGATTGTAAAGGCAGACAAAGCAGCTGCCATGACCAGGTACTGCACCCACACAAACATCATAAACCGTCTTAATCTTCCTCCTCGAGCCTATGGGTCCGCCTGTCCCAGAGGGCGCATACCCGGCCGAAAGGGGTCCAGCAATACGTCAGCTTCGCTGAAGCTCGGACCCATCAAGCAAATAGGTCACCAGTACCCTTCACATGTATCAATTGTTACGGGTTTAACAGGTGGCATTTCAGTATGTGCAATAAAGCAGCAAGGCAAACGATGCTGGTAAAATGGAAGCGATTCCTGCGAAATATGTTTTCACCCTCCTCTAGCTACTCGCGTTGTCCTGCGGCTACTTCGCCAATTATTTACTGCTCTATCTAAGCTGTGACTCGTAACGCAAGGTTTCAAGTCTGTCCCACTGTAACAATAGGCATTACCAAATCGTCTGCGCTTTCACAGCAAAGCTGCACACCGTTACCCCAAGGCTTGAACCAATTTCTGCTCCTGTATTCCTTACTTCAGCACGAAAAGTTCCGTCTGCGGTTTCTTCACATCAGTTTGCTACTGTCCATCTTATATAGGCCTCTCAAATGACCTCACCAAATTAGATAGACTATCATAATTCAGCCATGCCCATAAAGTCGATACACATCCGCTGCAGGCGTAAGAGCACGAAGCGGCACGCTTCTGGACATTTAAAGTAAACATATCTGTTCCGCAATGTATAAATGAGCAAGATTGATAACGGTCGACAAGAGAGACCACTTCACAAGTGCATTGTTTTTTTTTCTGCGTAAAAGAGGTAAATATTCCAACGTAATCCCATTGCCAAATATCGGTGAAATATACCCGCAAGTAATAACTTGTAGAATGACGGAATTCCGAAAAAAAAACGCATGAAGAAGATGCATATGTCTTCTAAAAAATTATGAATATCAAAAATCTTTAAACATTGTTTTTTGTTGCTGGTGAACGAGGACGAACATGATTTTTTGTAGAAAAGCTAGAAGTTTGAAATTCACGCAGAAACGCGCAACTTGAGCATGTTTCTTGAGGGTGGGATAGGGTGGCGGAAAGGCGAGAATTAAAAAAAAAATTAAGCAGCAAGAAATACCCAATAGGGTATGCTCCTCACTACAGCCTTCAGCAGACAGAAAATAGGCGCGTGGAGTTCCCGCAAGAGACGGGAATGAACAGCTGTGCCTGTGCATGGCACCATATCCATGCAAAATGAGTTCGAGACACGGCCAGCCAGGCCCAGTATCTCGCTCGTCGTTCCTGCGCGACCCTTCCCCTTTTTTGAAGTTTGCGGACATCCAACTAACATCATTGCTCTTCGGCCCCGAACGCGGGTCTCGTGTATTCCCACCCCCGCAGGCGAGAGCTGCGCCAAGAGCGGCTACGAGCGACAGACACCGTGGCGGAACTTTGCAAACGTTTACCGGCAGAACATCAAGACCACGTTCGAGTTTCCGTTTTTGGTTCATTTATTTCACTTGTATTTTTTGGAATGTCCCGTGCCTCAGTAACATTACTCGGAGTTTCCGAGTTTTATCCATGGCCGCTCTTCTTATGTTCAACTATATTCACCGGCATGTACTGACGCCATACTTCCTTTTTTGAGGTTCTCGAATGAAACCTTCAAGGATTCAAAGGGTACTTTGAATCCTATGCTCGCCCACATCTAGAGATCCCCAGAATTGTTTGGCTAGGGGTAATCACTTTTTTTTAAACACTGCCGAAAATCACTATTCAGAAACCTTTATTTGAGAACCTTTTTAATAATATAAAGCATGTAGAGGATATAGTTGCCAGCGAACCAGAGTGTCAGAATGCTGTGGTTGCAAAATTGAAATACAGCAATTTCTTGAGTGTCCCCAAAAACACACCTAATACAAATTACATTAAAATCCAAGCCCAATATGACCTCTGAGTTTGCTGAAATCTATGTACCCCATGTAAAATACTTCAAAAAATTTATCAGTGCTTTTTACCTCGCATGTGAATAAAAATGAAGTGACTGGAAAATTGTCCGATGAAATAACACTGGAGACACGCAAAATTGTGTATCGAAGTAAAAGTGATACCACAGTGCACAATTATGGAAGAATATAGATAATGTCGCTGCTTTTCAAGTATGTGACAATGTTTTCAAGGTGCCCTAAACAAGTTTCTAAAGGTTGGTATTTAACGTTCCCAATCGCTGGAGTACTACCCAACAAGCGTCCTAACGCAACAAAAGTTTCAAAGACGGTAAGTATTACCCGTGCAATGGTTAGTCAAATAGTCTATCAATACGAGCTGGAGCGCTCGACCACTCCAGCTCGCCTCCAAAGTTCTGTGGAAGCTATGAGTTCCCTACCAGGCGCAAGACCACCTAGAGAAACTGGACAAGGCCCCTTTCTTTTCGAGGTACTGGTTCGGCTCGGGGATACGTAACGCTTTTTTAGCGCACCAACACTTATTCTCCGCTCACTACTCACAGCCTCAATGTGGTACCATCTCTAAAGCCCGGTAGGCTCACTCGCAGTGCCGTCCAACCACGCTAATCGCGTTGGCCGTGCTTGTGTTGCCACGTCAGTACGCGGAAGAGAGTAGACGTATTTTATTGTGATGGTGTTCAAGTGGTGATAATCAACGCAAAACAGAATAGAGCCGTTTTTCTTCTTACCCGGAACACTGGTGAAGCCCACGGAGTCTTCGGGGGACGAATAACACCTCGTTGAAGCATATCTGTGACGCGGTCTTCAGTGGGTCGCCGCTTTGTCGGAGGCACACGATATGGGCGCTGTCAAAGTGGAGCATGCGATGCGGTGTCGACTGAGTGCGTGACAGTGGACGTGCCACGAGGAGAGGTTTGCGTGCAATAAAAAAAAGAATGAACGTTCAAAAGAAATAAAGCAAGACGTTCTTGTTGGGTTTCATCCAGACTGCCGTTGATGCAATAGGCAAACGCATCGGATGGCCAGAGGCCGGGCGAACATGAAGAAGCACTGAGTTCAATGATCTCAAGATAGGAAAGATCACCTGGTACGTCAACAACTAGACGAGCATCTACAATCTCTGCGAAGCCAAGTGTTTTTCCTGTTGAAGAGCGCACGCGGTCGCTGACGGATTTGTCACCAACATAGTGGTGGCGCCATCACGAACCGTTCAAACGCCGGCAGCAACGGAAGGCATTTGCGGCGGAACAAAATGTCGGAAGGCATAAACGAATTAGTGGCGTCGGCGACACAGGTAAAACACAGGAGCACGATGACGGTGGAGCTGGGCGCGACGTCGGCGTCTTCAGAGGCGAGTAATTCGGTCGGGCCATGACATGAATCGTCGAAGGGAACAGAAGAAAGCTCGATTTCACCAAGGCAACAATTATTGATGGCTTTACTGTGGGACAAAAAGTCCCACAGGAGCATGTTGTCGTGATAGCAAGATGGCAGCACGGTGAATTCAATAGTGTATGAACTGTTCTGGATGACGACACGAGCACTGCAGGTGGCTAGCAGCTTAATGGGCTTAGAACTGGCGGTGCGTAACGTGAGTCCATAAAGAGGTGTCAAACCTTTTCGCATAGAACGGCAGAGGTCGGCATGGAATAAAGAAACAGCGGCTCCAGTGCAGATGAGAGCAATTGTAGGGAGAGCTGAACCACGGCGAGCGAAACTTGGACGGTCAGTCGACTCAGATGGCAAATGTACGGCGCTGGTAGAGGGGCATGCGGCGTAAAGTAAGGGGTGGCGTAAAAAAGCCCCCGGGGATAGATGGCAGCGGGCGCCAATATGTGGCGGGGACAGTTGCGAGCGACATTCCCTGGCGTTCTGCATGCAACACAAAAGCTGGGGACAGCTCATCGGGCTTATTGGCGGCCGCGCTGGTATTGAAGCCGGGGCACGGGGTACTGGGAGAAATGAAGCGGCAGGAAAGGTTGCGGCAGGTGGGCATACAACACTTCACCGAAAGAACGAAGCAGGCGGCTGCGATAGCCGTCCTGCTACCAATGCGTAAGCGAAGGGGGCAGCTACGGGCAGGTTATTCTGAGCCGATACTAGTGCAGGACCGACCTCTTACTTGATCACGTTCTGAAGCGAAGGCACCAGGTTGGAAGGGGGGTTGGAGAGGCAAGGATGGAGGGATACTTGGCGAGCCACATCTTCGCGAATTCAACAATAAAATATTTGATTCGCGCAAACAGCGTAGGGCCCACCTTCATACACTGCCTCCACACTTGACATGGGCTGCTCTTGAACATCAGCTTGCCGAGTGAGGTCTGGCTGCTTGCGCCGCTCGCCGAAACTCTGAAAAAGGTGGACGAAGTCCGCGACAGTTCAAGGGTCCTTGGCTGGTAACATCTTGAAAGCGTCGTCAACTCCTTTCAAGATGCGTCGGACCTTCTCTCTTTCTGTCATGGAGGAGTCGACGCGTTTGCACAGATTGATGATATCCTCGATGTAGCTCTAACGTCTCCACAGCTTGCTGTCCCAGCACGCGCAAGCGCTGCTCGGCATGAAGCTTCCTGACCGTAGGGCGCCCGAAGACTACGATGAAGTTAGAGCGGAAGGAGGACCACGTCTTAATGCGCGATTCGTTATTATTGTACCATGTTTCAGAGAGCCCGGTGAGAGAGAATTGGACATTGAGCAATTTGTGCTTGTTATCCCATTGGTGCTGGTTACTCACCCGTTAGTACATAGAAAGCCAGTCCTCAGCATCGGTTTTGCCGGTGCTTTTGAACTTGGGGGATCCCGCTGGCGCAGTGTGCCGGAGAAGATGACGGTTTGTGCCAACGATGGAGGCGCCTGAACGGATTCGTGGTTAATCGCGTGGAGCGCTCCGTTGCGTAACTCCTTGATGGGACCGAAACACTTGTCCTCCAGCTCTTGAAAGGGGTATAGTTGACGTTGCGGTAGCAAGCTGAACGTCGTTTATTGGCAGGAGCAGGAGCAAGGTGAACATAGGTACAAGCGTATAGATGATGGCCGAACTCGCGCGCCGAGCACTTTCAGCTGTTCTTTTTCCGCTGCTACCAGTGTGCGCTAATGCCATCGTGCATAGAATCGCCACAATCGCATGGCACTCTCTCTTGATGTGGTGGCGCATACCCCGACAAACGACAAGCTGATGGTGTTCCAGGAGTGGCTATTAGCTTTGCTACGATCTATATATAAATATATATCAAATATATATATATATATATATATATATATATATATATATATATATATATAACATGATTTATATCCTTAATGTATGTGATTTCCATTTTAATGGCTAAAAGAACACCCCAACGATGTTATCTCAACAGCAGGGTTACTCCGCCAAAATTTTCTGCAGCTAATCAGGAAAAAAGCGTACTAATTAGCAAATTGCATTGCAATGACGGGATGAATCGTTTTAAGTGCGACTGCACTTCTTAAGCGAGCCTGAAGCGTCCGCCGCCGTCCGCATTCCGCCGCCGTCCGCATAGCAACAGCAGCGGGTGCGCGCGCTCCTCGTCTTCCTTGCCAACGGGGAGATGGGCGCGCGCTGCCTGGCCGCTGACATGAACATACCCACGTGGGGGTTGGCCAGGAATCGGGCGTGAGAAGGGCTAATGCAGCCGCTTAAAGAGTACTGACACGAAATTTCAAAGCTTAGATCCGCTCTAGCAATCAAGTACAACGACAACACAAATAGGTGTCTGTGCATGGCACATACTCACGTGGGGGATTGGCCTGGAATCAGGCGTGAGAAGGGCTAATGCACCCGCCCGCTTAAGTAGGAGTCACTGAAATTTCAAATTTCAAAGCTGAGATCCGCTCTAGCAATCAAGTACAACGACAACACAAATAGGTGTCTGTGAATAAATGCATCTTTCTTTCTTCTTTGTAGTTGTGTGTGTTCTCTCTTTCTGCGAACGACCATTACGCGAGTCAACTCCTGCATTCGCACTTTCACATTCTTCCCCTCGGGGAAATGCGGGGAATTTTTTTTAACATAAGGACAGCGACTAGGCTTAAGTGGGGGCCGGTGTTGAGGGTGGTATAAATTAGTCGGTATAAGTTAATATTCCCAGACGGACGATAGTGCCGAGAGCAAAGTCCCGCAACAAGGCAATCGTCTGGATGACTTTGGGTGCGGGCAAATTAAGGAGGTCCGTCGAATACGTGACGCTGCTGGGCTTTAAAGATGCGCTCTGCGTGCTGTTCCGGACACTTCCAAAGTAGATGATCAATCTTGAGTGGGTTCCCTACAGAGCGAAGCTCTCACTATTCGTGTGTCAATGCAGCCGGGCGTGAACAGCTTACGGGAGTGCCGGGAAGAATGTCGGCCATGGCTTGCAGAAGTATAAGTTACCGTTGGCAGTGTTTACGCCCTAGATCACACCGGTCCTGAAGAAATAAAAGGGAAGCGTCAGAGAGTGATGCCAGTTTTGGTTGCTTCTTTCGCACCAAATAACGCATTGTTGCTCGTTGAATACTATCTGAGGAAGCTATGAAACCATTTAAACCACATTTCTTCTAGCTTTAGTGTCACTAAGTTTTAACGGAGGTCGTATGAAGATTTGATCGTATGTTTGTACTTTGAAAGTCACACACCCCGTCATAAAATAGGACATCTGCTCGTCATAACAGCATGTGGCGCTTTTTACAGCGAGGGGCTGTGCGCTAATGTACGACTCCAATTTTGTTATTCAATCGTCATTCGTTCTTCTACACGACCCCAATTTCTTCAGAAGAACTCGCGCACTTGCGCTCCAAAGCCCTGTGCTCATCAAGAGCTTCGGTAAAAAGGTTTGTTCACTCAACGTATCACGATACCTCAAAAAAGGTCACGCTCTCATAACACACTGTTTATGAACACTTTATAAATATCTGCTTATCTATAATTTGCAAACGTTAGATAATTCAGGCTTACTGTCTATACATGCGCTTCAGTGGAAGAAGTAAAGTAAGGAAGCGGCCGTAACCTTTCGGTTGCTTAAACCAGCGAAGCGATTTTGTTACAATTGTCGACTAAAACGGCTCTATAGTTATTTTTACTTTCAGTTACTTTTCAGATGTACAAGAAGTTGCAAATATTAAAAATGACCACGTGCTGTCAATATGAAAACCTCATTGGAGGATGTGTTGTTAGAGAGCTCCCCTAGTTGTCTTTTACAAAAAAATATTCTGAAAGAGCTGAAATGCGAAAGTATTTGAAATTACGTGTGGGAGGTTAGGTGTTGTATTTCGATGAATATGGCAAGCCACTATGCAGACCACAATACAGCTTTACACAAAAACTGGTGCGTTGTTTTTGAATGTACAGAGGCATGCAAGGGCTCTCAATTTTTAAAAGGAATAATTATTCCCTCTACAATTATCACCAGCAAGTTAGCTAAAAGAACGAGAACTCTCAGGTCAGGGATGGGAATGCTGACTGAGGGCTCTAATGTAAATTTTAATGGAAATAAATCTAATTTTTGATTCTATTTTATACAGCCATAAGTTTAATACTTGTCATTTAGTAGAGGAAGTGATCAGTACATCTTATGTATTTTATGAACGCCTCCTCACTGCTTTCTCCGTCAGCCGCGATACTGACGATGTGCACGTCAAGGCTTCCCGAAGAACTAAGTTTTCGCTCCACCCGATGCTCTCAAAGCCTACAAATCTTACGTCCGCCACCTCAGGCCGAGTACAAGCATAACTCAAGCCATACTGTTGCACCTCGCAAGCCAAAGCTTTGGCGTTCCAATTCACATAGCGCCCCATTTCGCCCCCTACATCGCGTTGTTTCTTGGTAATGCCTTGCAGGATGTACACGATTTTATTTACAGTAGCAGCGAGGCGTTCGCTACAACATTTGGTAAGAGTTCCAGTACCGCAGAGCTGGTAGTTCTTTTTTGGGGGGTGGGGTGCTGGTAACCAGTTCCTCGCAATATGCTGCCCGTTACCTCATGAGACTCCTAACAGGAAGTCCTCAGTCCGCCAGTCTTTCACCAACACCTTTTCATTTCAAAAGGGCGAATACCACATAAGCAGCAAGACCAACTGCCAAAACAAAGTGCTACCAGCTTCGTCGCGACGTTTTATGGTTAAGACCACGAGCTGATCTGCGGCGTACCTGCGCCAAGGGCCGATCACGTATTTGTGATTAAAACCAACAACATTCAGCCAATACTGCCAGCGGTTATATACGTCTCCTTCAACAAACTTCTTCGCTTTCAGGCTAACACTTCACTTAGAAAGCACCTACCAGAATTCAATGGGGTATATCATCTGCTGCGGACTCTAGGAGGAAGTGCGGCAGTGCACGAACGGCAACTTCACATAAAATACCAGGCGTGTCACAAAATTCCCCCGCATTTCCCCGAGGGGGAGAATGTGAAAGTGCGAATGCACGGTTGTCGGCCCGCTTGCGGCGCTTGCGCTCGGCCCCCGCAGCCCACCGCTCGCCGCCTTCTCTTCCATCTCTCCCATCGGGTTTGTAGTATCACGTGTACACCACGCAGTTATCAAGCCGCTATAACGCCGCTGAGTCGCCAACGCACGCCGCTGACGACGTAGTTTGAATGCGTTAAAGATATAAGGCGCGTTACTGACAATATCAGCGTCGCGTCCGTGGCTCATTCGGTAGAGCGTCGGGCTGCGGCCCGCAAAGTCCTCGGATCGAACCTGGCGCCGGATGCTGTTTGTTCTTTAAATATAGAGGAGCACTGCGGACGCCGCCGCCGCCGCCGCCGACGCCGGCGGTGGATGGTTTGGGGTCGCTTATAAAGTGCATTCGCACTTAAAAGAAGGGGTACGGACACTGGCGCCACTCGTAATCGTGGCCTTGTCTAAGAAGCACTTTACGGGACCTACGCAGCGACCACTCTACAGTCTCACTCCTTAGGCGACAGGCCTTGCGGAAACACGCCACGAAAACGTTCCGTGATGTGGTGGAAACTTCCGCCGCCCTGTTCACTGAAGCGTCGCTTACATATTACAGATTCCTGGGCAGCACCAGATAAAGAACCACTGTGCTTCCAATGTGATACTCACGATGGCATCACACGACGCAACTCCTATAGCAAGAGCAAACGCCGGTGATTCCCTGCAAATCACCTATTGTAGGGTCAGTAATTCACCCAGATACTACCTGTGCCGCACAACACCAACACTTAAGGTTGCACCTAGAATATGACGATCAAAGTCGCCCCGTCGCCCGCATTCGCCTTTTTCCTCACCTAGACTATTGAGTCAGGCACCTCTGCGTAATTGGAAAAAAATAAGCTCCGCAGCACACGCGAAGGGTGCTGTTGACGACGAAGTTAAAAACCAACCTCCTGAAACGAGCGGCACAGCTTCGAGGGATGCTAAACATCACACATGTTCGTCTAGCCCATCAACAGATGTGTGCATTGTAAGGTGCGACTGATGGCCACTACACGACGGCGCTGGTCGACGATTATGCAAAAGGGTAAACCCCTTTGAGGCAAAACAAAACCCCCAGAGCCAGTTGAATTTTTAATTTGCATCCTTGGTATTGCGAACTAGCCATTTTAAAAATGGTGCAAAACAATTCTTATATTAAAGAAAGTATTTCAAATACAAATCCCAAATTTGAAGGCGCAGCTCCAGGACAGAACGTGCGGTCATTGCCGGAAAGCCGTCTGATTTGTGCTAACCACTCGGTCAGTGCAAATTCACATACAAGAAAAGGATTGTTGGCTTTGGATAGGTGTCTTTCAACCCCGGCATGCCTCTCTCAGGTGGGGTGGTTTATGGTTTTTATCCAGGCAGGTTACTCCTTCATAGTCTTCAAGCAACCTACATTGATTTCATAGTTTATATTGTGGTATGTTTAAAGGCGTTATGTGTTTTTGTTCTTGAACTTTTTAAAATTTAAAAACTGCGGAGAAATAAAAATAGCAAGGCACACTAGTGGTTCCATACGCCTAATGACACTGTTTTGGGTTGAGGTACTGAAATTTCAATTAGAGCTACGTACAAAACTGCATACAATAGAATTTGATGATGATGGTTATTTGTTAATGGCGCAAGGCCTAAGAGTGCCAAAACAATGGTTATTATGAGAGGTGAGAATGTAAACACTAAAATCAGTCAGCAAGAACAAAAGTAAAATCAATCCAAGACAGTGAGGATGGCTAGTGTATAAGGCCAGGTTGTTATCATGCGTGGTATAAAATTAAGTCTAAAATTTACTTCTGCTAAATATTTAAAAATGCACCTGACAGAAAATGTAGGATCATCCGAAAGGAAAAATGCTGGATGTAACGGCATGTGTTGTCTGTAAAGTTGGGTGAAGTGTTTGTGTCGTGTTGTGTCAAGTGCTTTGCGTTTGTGTAGTACATTAATTACGGATAGCGCCTGTCCACACCAGCTACACAGGGGTCTTGGAGATCCTGTGAGCAGGTGGGAGTGTGTTACATAGGTTTTGCCTATCTGTAACCTCGCAAGGGCAACTTCTGCGTGTCTGTTGTGTAAATCGGTTGTGTATCGTCCCAAGTGTGGTTTTACAATGTGGAGTTGGTTGTCTGTCTGTACACTCCAATGTTTTTGCCATGCTTTACGTAGTTGTTGTTTTATGTGTGGTTTCAAGTCAGTGTAGGATACTGTTGTGATGTGCACCGTGTTCGTGAGTGCAACAGCGGCCATTTCAACTGCCGTCTCATTTCCCGCGATCCCTGAGTGTCCCGGGACCCAACAAACAGTCACCTCAAGGTTTGCATCATATGCAGACATAATTGTTTTAAGAACAAGATTTATGTCGTAATTTCTGGATTTCTTTCGGGATGATAACGCCCGTATAACACTCAGTGAATCAGTGTAAATTACGGATTTTGCTATGATATTTCACAATGTGATTCACAGCAAGAGAGATTCCATAAGCCTCTGCTGCGATGACGCTACAAGTTACATTCATGAATTAGAGTAGCCTTTAAAATTGGGTTCGTTTGCAGAACATGGCATGGCGGAGGCAGTTTTGGAGGCGTCGCTATAAAATTTTGTACGCTGGTACTTCTCCTGCTGCGACAGAAACTGCTGCAAAATCGCATTTCTAGCTTTGTCGAGTTGAATGAGACATCTGACACGACACTGCGCGAAGCTGCCATGGCGCATATAAAATCAATGCATGGTGATTTGAAGGTGTTTAAAAAGGATGCGTTAAGTAAAGTGCCACCTCTCACAGTCTTTGTGATTACGAAAGAGAGCTTGAGGGCGATTAAAAAAGGCTCTGATGTGGATGTATCCACAAAAAAACAGGTTTGAAATGACGGTATGGATTCATGAGATTTTACAAGCATATAAAAGATCAACATACGTTCACTGATGCTCTAGGCACCATTTGTCGCATTCACATACAGACTATGGACAGGGCTTGTACGGAAAGCATTA
>JABSTR010002826.1:0-57894 GCA_013339765.2 Haemaphysalis longicornis | reverse complement strand
GTTTCATTAAGTCAGTAAGCAGCCAATCACAGTTCTCCTCGTCTGCCAATATGTCGGCATAGAGTGGATTGCAAAGGGTCAGATAAACCTCGCACCATTATGAAATTCGCCCTGCAACTGAACGGGAGACGTCTGATCTCTGATACGACTGATCACCATGGCCGATCTTTCAGTCAACAAAACGCCGGCGATATGCGCAGGCAGCGGTAAATTTTTAATCTATACTGGTGCATTTTCGTAAACAGTATGCTGTTTTGCGCGAGTCTAAACTGTAGTTTTGCTAGCCGATATTCCTTGCACAAGTTTGCCGACGTCCGTCTCACGTTGCCTGTAATGTGAGTTGCGCGAACGTGAAACTTCTGACCTGACGAGATACTTGACCGAACGCTTAAAATGACAATTTATTACATAAACACGTTTATCGAAGGAACTTCGAGTAGTCGGAACTTAAACCCCATCCATTATTCACTCATCAAGCGCAGAATAAATAGCGAGAAGCATCGATACAGCGCCGAGTCGCCGAGTCCCAACATCACGCATTTCGACGATTGCTTTCAGACAGACTTTCTGGTGGTTGCAAATGCGAAGAGGCTTTATTGCAGGCGTTTTTCACCCACGCGCGCTGCTTCCAAAGTCGATAGTGGTACGTGAATACAGTGTGTCGACTATGCTGGCCGTAACGTTGTCTGGCCTTGAGGCCGCAAGCAATCGCACAACCGGCGCTTTTTTTTTCCTTGCGCGGGCTTGGGCCATTTGATACAAAAAAATAAGATTCCGAAGAATTCGGGAAAGAATGGAAATCAGCAGAGAAACTTGCTAAACTGTAACAAACACCTAGGTCTGATTTCTGCTGCAATGGTTGCCAGACAACTGAAGCTGTCACGGCACTGCTCACTTTGGAAAAACTGTTTTTTTTGCAACGAATAAAGGATGCATTATTTTTAAATTATGGGTTTGCAGCTTTGCAGAATCTTATCCCACAAAGAACATTGACCGCGTTGAACTCTCGAATATACTTGACGTGACGTCGTTCTAGTTGCGCTGCCGACCGATGGTGCGCGCATGGTAGCTTGCGATGCGCCTCAAACGAGAAATTTCAACGGCGCCTCCTAAATTCCAGAAGCAATGATTGTGAAATATTTTGGGATTTATGCTCCTTAAAGGTCGTTCAAGCAGACAAAATTAAGCAAAGACAAATGCATTTTCTCTTCACGACCCCTTTTAGTTCCATGCGCGAAGTTTCGCACCAGGAAGAAATAGCGTTAAGATGCGATTGCTAGACGGTTATGTCACTGTCACGCGTTATTTGTCGGTACACAACAGAGTTATAGGCGAATAAATTATTGTTAGAAGAAACGCATGCTGGATATCGTTAGTGTAATAAGAAAAAGAAGAGGACCCAGCACTGAGCCTCGCGGCACACCGGAGAGGACTCATGTTAGCTCAGAGGTACAATTACTAGCGGATACAAATTGCGAACGGTTTGTAAGAAAAACTCAAGCCAAGATAAAAGTTTGGAATTAAGTTATAGCCGACGCAATTTAAACAACACGAATCTTCGACACACCTTATCAATAGCTTTGGAAAAACCAAGATACATGCAATCGGCGAATGAGGACTGGTCAAGAAAAGAATGCAGTTCATGGGTGAAAAGGGCAGGCTGCGTTTCACCGGAATACGTTTTTCTGAAGCCATATTGTGGTACAGAAAAAAAGGAATTAGATTAGAGAACTTTAATTATATTAGAAATATTATAAGTTCAATTGTTCAACGCGGAATACCAGTTAATGAAATAGGGCGATAATTAAAGGGTGAGTGCCTGTTACCAGATTTGTTGAGTGGAACCCCCTTCCCGATGTTAAACTAAACTGTTAGGGCACCTTGATCAAGCGAGTGTTGGTAAAATTTTGTTAGTATTTTGGAAGAATATGAACAAGTACTTATCAAACATTTTTAACTGATCAGGTTGTAGCCAGGGGCAGTCGATGGTTTTAATGACCGGATAAGTTTTCCTGCCCCATAGCAATCAATGGTAATTGGTGGCATCTGAATGTGACTGTAATTGCAAGATAAGGGTAGTAGGACATGAGCTGTTTCGGAGAAATGTGATGCAAATACGTTGTTCAAAACTTCAGCACACTGGTTAGATAGAACATAATCGTTACTATTAACAGAAAGTATTAAAGAGGCGCCATCTTTAGCAGGGTCTATATTGCGCCAAAACTTCTTTGTGCCAATCGCTAGCATCGATTATTAGGCGCATGACGATAAGAGAACGTAGGAGCATTCGCATAAACTGCCACCGACGTAGAATATACAGTGCAACGGCAGCTCTGCTGTGTGATATCCGCCGGACAGTCACGTGAGCGTCTTTATTTACACCAAATCCAGCCTTTTGAGGCCCCGCTCGAACAGAAACTGCGACTGGCTGCATTTAAAACGTCTTTAAACAACCGTTGCTCGCTGAAGCAATTTAAGTCTTTACACGTGATAAATAGGTCATTAGGTATTTATCTCAAGAAAAAAAAGATACGAAATTTTCTGTGTAAGTGCTCTTTTAATAGATTAAGCCCCTAACGGGATATTGAATATGCAACCTACCGTAAAAGCGGTAATTAGGCACGTCAGAATTTGCCCTGATTGTGCGATTTATTTTTGTAATTTATGGCTACCATCTTTGTTAGAAAATCACTTTTAGGCGGCCCTAAAAAAGGTTTCGCCTAAACATGGGCGTTTACATTTTCCGGTAAATCAATGTTCTAGTAATTATCTCCTCCGGGAATTTCGTTAAAGAGATGGGTATTAAGGAGTTATTTCAAATCAAAACATCAAATTTTGCCCGCCGCTAGGATACTTCCTTGTTACATCCATCTCCTCGCAGCCCGCGAGCGTTACTGCCCATGATGCCTGTCTTCTGGGTGACGTCTGCAAGAATATCTGGTTTCGCGCGAGTGCTACTGCAGTATTCTACGTCACAGCATTGCTTTGGGTCGGAGCCTTATGACTTTCTGCGTGCCATCTGCGTTGCTTTATTTTGAAGCTTTACCTACACTGGCCAGGTTGATCAGTTTCACGTGGCTCCTGGAGAGCCGTGCTGCGCATGCGCGAGGACCACTGAAGTCACACGGCGCACAGAACGTTTTTTTGCTTCCCGGCCCGGCGCCCCTCTCCCACACACCCCACGCGCCAGCGTCTCGCCGAGATCAATTCCGCACGTGATGGCTGGCCCACTTGAAGATCATGCGAGGGGTGGCCGGGGGCGCAACCGATGTCTGGTGCGTCGCAGCAACACACCAGCGTGCGCCTGTGAAACCAGCATAGCTCTGGGGCGATTGGTGACGCTGCGCCGGAGCTGCTTGATAAATATATATGTGTCCCATAAGGGGTATACCGTGTGTGTGTCATCGAAGCAGCAGATAGCACGATAATCAAGCTAACCCTAAACAACCAGGAAAGCTAAGAATAACCAGCTGAAGCTTAGCTCACGCTACATATATCCTGGCATAGGCAAGCTAAGCGGCTGCAATTTTTTTTAAATTCTGCTTAAGAATAATACACGGGCACACTGCTGGAAAAGCTGACGGGAGAAATAAGGAGTGACTTTTATGCTTTGACACCACCCCGTAACATCACGTAAAAGATAACGACGACCGTGCATTAGCGCTGGCTTGTGTTGGTACAAATAAAAAACTATTATGTCAACAAATTATCTACAAATTAGCCTTAAAATCTGTTACAGTGAGCACATACATACTGTCTGTACCGCCGTCGGTTTATATTTGCTTAACCAGCCTGTCTTTCGCGCCAATGTCTAGTTTGTGATGTTGCGGTGGCTCTATGGACGCACACACGCACGTACAAAGGCAGTAGTAGTATCTCAAGTCGTTATTCCCACCGGTTCAGTATCTGTATAATCCTGACCAAAAAGCACACACATCGTGCAAGTAGGGATAAAGAAATCTTTTTAGAGGCCGTCGGTTGTTCGATTCCCCCACGCCTCCTTACTCTCCCGAAAACTTGTACGCGACGCTGCAGGTATGAACTTCTACGCAAGAACACCGTAACCAATATTCTCAGGTGTCTCTAAAGCGCAGTGTGAGCTTTAGGGTCGGGCCTGCCCCTCTGTTCGAGCCGTAATATATCACAAAGGAATTATTCCACCCACTGTTTTTCTCCTTCTAACCTGACGACAATTTTCTCTGTATAAAGGCTGTTCGTTCATGTTTACTTGCTCAGTTCTCCATGTTGCCATATGGTGATGGTTTGGTGGCCGCCCACGGCCCCATATTTATACCTTCCCTATCCCCCTTCAAACGTACCTTGTTTCTTGTGTGCTTGGACGAAAGAAAATCACGTTCACTGTATATAAACACATTCCCATTTTGCGAAATATACATATCATTATTTCTTCCTTTAAGTGTGAAATTGCTGGTGCCTATCTGCAAATCACGAGTCTGAGTCTTATCAAATCGTGCCAATGTTTTAAACGATGAAGTGGCGGTCAATATGGTATTTCCAGAGTTAAATAGAAAGGTTTAGTTTTAGACTCGCGAATACGACACGAAAGTTACACAACTTTAAAAACCACGCAGAAATAAGAGGAAAAACAATACCCTGCCAGGACTTCAACCCGCGACGTTCAATTAGGTCGTTCGAGTCTTTTGTCTACACCGTCACAAAAATGGGGCAGTTTTTGAAATACCCACTATACTGGTTTTATACACACACTTTGCGTCACATAATTAGTTTCTACCTGATTTGAAGAAGTTCTGGCCGGTTCGCAGAATATGTCTTGAATAGCAGGTGCGTAGTATGTTTGAACAAAGCCCCTATCATAGCTAAACTACAGCAATAGTATTCCCTGGGGCCGAAAACGATCGCAAATGTGTGTCCGGCTGCAAGTGCGATTCAGTCTAACGAGAATAGTGCTCGGCGTACTTACGCTGTATGCTTTACGATAGACGTTCGCTCGATATTGCTTCCTTATTATCTATAAACCTTCTATAAATCTTTTAGCGCTCTTAACTAAGCCTACATTTTCTACAAGCGTTGCTGATCGCACAAGAATATGAAGTTGCCACTCCGGGAAACAAAGTTGCCAGAGCGAATGGCCGAAGCATTCTAAACCGATATATGAAGTGCATTGGCTCTACTGTTCATTTGAATCGGTTCATGGATAGTTACAGCGGTTTGTACATTCTCGGAACTTACAGAAAATACTGGCGTTCCCGCAGATGTGTAAATTTGTTGTACAACAGTGGACGGGTGCCACGCAGGACAGGGGCTTTGGACGTCAATGGGCGCTGCCTTCTCCTGCAGCGGCCCTGAGTAGGCTGTTGTTATTGATGACGATGATGACAATGATAATGATGACGATGATGATGATAAGTTTCGTCTTGGAGCAGTTTTCTCTCCTCAATGAATTCCAGACGAACTATTCGCAGTTGGGCCGATCGGTATTCTAGGCATCTCCGGTTAATAGGCCAGTCGCACAACGCGGACTTTCAATCAACCAACATGTATACGGATCGCCGTCTGCGCCGTCTCGCAAGGCCATCGCCCAACTTGGAAGCTTCCGTAATGTCGTCGTCATGCCGGCTAGCGGACGCTCCTTAACGAGAAGCGCGGTAATAGAGTAAGAAAAATAAATAGCGAATATATAAAGGCTGCGTTAGGCGTGCTACAGTAAGCACTGATTAACCAAAGGTACCGCCGTGACGCGCCGAAATTGATCAGACTGGGCTTCGTTTCGCCGGAATTTCGGCAAAAAACCCATCCAACATCAGGATTCATGATTCGTGACGCACATGGGAGAACCTTTGACGTACATGCTTTTCAATGCCGAAGCCAAAAAACATGCGGGACCGTGTTTGAACACGGCTTCCTGTTCGCACATGAAAGTGTGAGCTTTCCGCTGCACGTAAAAAAGTTATAATTGACGCAGATAACGTTGACGACCCTACCTAAATGTTGCGCTTGTTTGTTTATCGTGTTTAAAGCGCCTTTCAGAACCAATTGAATTACCACTTTCGCATTACTTGCCCTAAAGCTAGAACATTCAATTGCACGGTTCGTGAATGCACTTGGCCACTATTTATAGCAATGCCTACAAGATCGTGATCCTTCCACCTTCATTTCAACTTTTGCAGAAACAAAACCATTCCTCTGTTTTAACATACATGCGGCTTGGCGCAGATATGGCACCTGTTCCAGGACTACTGCACGGTGATATTTCTGCAGTTCGCTCTCCGTAGTAGGTACTTCCTCCGGAAAGCGCACAACGTTACCAGAAATCAAAGCTAAGGAAGCCACGCAATGTAGAAACTGGAGATGGTAGAGTAGCAGACACTACCATGCCGCTCCTATACGAAGTGTACATTGTACTCAGTGCATCAGCCCTACTCAAGCAAAGATGGTGACTACCTAATAAACCCACTTCTTTCACTCATAGGTCGGCAGGATCTCTCATGAGTGCACTCACACACCCCCAACCACCACTCCCGAGGGGATGCTGACTGAGCCTCACCATCGTTTCGCCCTGATGATTGCGAGTGAGCGTCAGCGCCACTCGCGGTGAGCCCCGTTCCCCACTCGGGAGTGCTCTTGCGGTGAGGAACGCTCAGTAATCGCGACTGCGAGCGCTACAAGCGTCCAGCCCAGCTCGCCACACCCGAAGACGAGTTCCAGTCACGGCGAGGCCCTCTCACCAGTCCCCAGTGCGAGTGCCACTGGAGGCGAGCCCCACTCAACACTTGCGAGTGCGCACGCCCCTCGCGGTGAGCCCCGCTCCCCAATCGCGAATGCTGAGCCGCGCTCACCACTCACGACTGGCGAGTGCACTCGTGCTTTGGGCATGATGTGGGGGGATTACCGCGATAAGCCCCAGTCGTGGCTGGCATTCGTCACAGGAGCAACTCACTATGGCAATTGCGGCTTGCGCTTCCACTCGTACGCACAGCCACGAGTTAAGGGCACGGTTGCGTTTATCATTTGGAATATGCCTTTAATGAAGTCCTGCTACGAGTGATCGTGGAATCAACTCTCCGGTGAAGTGTTGATTTAGGAATTAGGTTTGAATGGACGTCCTGCTGCATAAAGCACTGGTAGTCTTCATTGTCAAGACTCATGGAGGTGCTGCTGTTTACACTCGCCGAATGATGTTTCTGGCTCTTATCGTTTTGTTTAGAATTGGTGTCAGTAAAGTCGTCGCAAAACATTACGCCCACCTCCCCTCGCGGAAACCCAGGTGTGATGCAAGGCATATAATTACGCTTATAGCAGGAATTCTCATGCGAAGGGGAGGTGGACGGACGACCGTCGACTGAGACCGCCGGAGCGCGGCATGCCGCTTTATATTCACAGCGCCCGAAGGAGAGGAGAGCGCAGAAAGAGCGAGTACTGCAAATGCGAAGCGGGCGCAGCACCGAGCGCAGTGCCGCCCACCGGCGCCTAGCAACGGAGTGAAAGCGGGCTGCGCCAACTCGCAGCTGTTTGGGAGAGAGTGTTCGCTATCGGAGAAAAGAGAGGAGGAGAGGTGCAGCTGTGCGGCCAACGCCGGACAGACGCAGGAAGGACGGAGCGGCGAGCATGACATGCGTTGCATCTAAAAGCGAATTCCTTTTATACCGCTGAGCACTTCGATGGAAGCATTAGAACGCACCATGTTATAGTGTCGTAGTTCTTGGTGTACATACTTGGCCTGATTGCAGCAGCTGTCCATTTATAGGATGTTCTGAATCGTAAATTGTGACTGCTCGTAATTGTTGGAATGGGCATCGCATATTTTCCCGGATTATCATACCAGAATGGTCGAACTGTTCGAATGGGTGGATTGCGTGTTGGGGAAGCACTAGCCGTTTTCGAGGTCTCGGTTCTTAAATGTATCAGGATTTGTCAGTAATTGTTAAGGCGGCGCTCTGTAAAGCTACGTAGCTTTTAGGCGGACCAGGCGTCCCACGTCCTTCTACGGCAGTTACGGTGCTTGCCTTGAGAAATATTATGGCCTGCTGTCCGTGCTGACACATCTGAAAACTTGAATGATGGCGTTTTGTTTGCATAATTCACCAAAATGTTTACGTTACGATTGGATCTTGCAGTGATTCATAACACCAATGAGCGTACTTTTCGCAACGTGCATCCAACGAAGTATTTCACATTTAATGGACCTGACATAGTATTTCTCATTATGACTCGCCAACTGCGCCGCTTCGTTCAGTTCCAATGCTTCTGCTGCAGTTTCCGCATTCGTTCGTGCAGATTGACAAGAATCGTACATTATGTTTGACTCTTCATTCATCTTATCGGATCGCGAGTTTGAATTGCTGCTGTTGCATGCACTTTCTTAAATATAAATTTCATATCGTCATATCGCGAAAGATAAAATACGAAGTGATATATTGCCCACGCAATCATTTACAACACGTTTGTGAAATTGCATGCTCAATTTGAAATAGGGACCTGGGCTCCCGCTTTTTGATTCAAATGGTATCCGTTCACGGTCGTCAACCAGCTAATTAGATGGTTGACGAAGAGCTGGTCAACTAAGGTGGAATTGCTTGTGCTGCTTTATTTTCATGTTTGGCGTTTTTCAGCCCGAACATTGCACTCCCATTATGCTTGGTATGGTAGCACGCTGCAAAGGACTTTGCTGTCTAGTGTTCCTCATATTTTGTGCTCCGCATGTAGATCGTTGTGCGCAAGCCGATGGTGTACAAAGTAGTGGAGAGATACTGAGACCGCTGAGTGGTGGGACGAATTGTACGCTTTCACGTCAATCGAACGGTGTAATTTGTGAGCGACAGAGTGAGTGAATGAGTGCGTGTTTGCGTGCGGGTGTGTTCATGTGTATGCGTGCGGGCGTGTGCGCGTGGATGTGCGTGGTAGCATGTGTGTGCGTGGGCGCGCGTGTTCGTGTGTGCGCGCCCACATGCGCATTCTTGTACGTGAGTGCGTGCGGGTTTGTCCGTTTTCATGCGTGTGTACGCGTCCGTGTTCGGGTGAGTGCTTGCGTGCGTGTGTGCGTTCGTGTGTTCGCCTGCATATTTATGTGTGTTTGCTCGTGTGCGTGCGTGACTGCTTGCGCGTGCTCGTGTCCGAGTGTGCGTGCGTGCGTGCACGTGTGTGTGTACGTGTGTATTCGTGTTCGTGTGGGTGCGTGCGTGGGTGCATGTGCGTGTTTGTGTCTGATTACTCCATAGTCCTGGTTATTTCGCAGAAACCGACGACACGACCGAGTCTTGTTGCTCAGTGGATGCGCATAACAGTGTGGTATTGGATGAACCCGCAGTTTCGCACTATGGTAGGCTGGAGCAGATTACTGGGGGGGGAAATCAGGAGGATTGAGGCTGGTCCGAAGTAGCTCGTCTCCATGAGGTCACTGCCTGTCTCCCTCGCCTTGTTTTTACCCAGCGCACAAGGCCAAGCGTACCAAAGGCCTTCCTCTATCTTGCTCTCCGCTTTTTATCTTTTCCTGGCGCTGTTTTGCTGGAAATCCTCGCTTTGTCACCTGTTCCAGTTGGGCTTACTCTGGAAATAAACTTTTTGGAGGGTTGTCTGGAACGAATTCACTGCGCAAATTTGCTGCCGAGGATAACCCGCTTCTCCATAGGAAAATGTGTGCACGCTAGCCAGTATTTTGACGGGTGGAAGCAGCTTTTCAAAGCTTTTCTTTCGAACTTGGTCATTTTTATTATGTTGGCAACAGCCGTAAAAATTCTGAGTATTCTTTTTGCATCGTAGAGCCTTAACAAAGTTGCGCAGAGAATATTAAAAATCATATTGCATGGCTTGTGACAAACGTTTGAGAATTTGTTCATTTCAAAAACGGTTGCAGCGAAGATTACCACGTTGAAAGCGGCAGATTAAGATATGTGCTTATATTAACGGAACACATTATTAGAAAAAAGTGATGCCCCATTAATAGGAAAGATAAATTTTAGCAATGTCAATAAGTATTTCATGCTAAGAAATATTTGTACTGTGGAAAGCCAAAACGATGTATGCCGCTCATAAAAAAAATGCATTATTACTTTTAAAAATCAGAACAACCCACACAACGTCGACACAATCGAAGTACAGAAAAAGACAATAACGGCTTATTGATGACCACGTGCCATAGGGTGTTACAGAAGCGGCAGCTTTTATTGAAAAATTATCAACGGCAGCTTTCATTGGCAAAAAAAATGGAAAGCAGGTGCACACCCGCATAAAATGTGCACACAAAAAGTAACCCGGAATGCAAAAATGTTGCCCACAGAAATCCCGACTTTTATTTACATTTTTATTTATTTACAATGCCCATAAATGCCCTTGCTAAAGAGTCACACGCGAAAAACCGCTCAAGAGACTCTAAGCGACTAAGAATAACAATAAACCTTAGAGAGCTTAACACTAGTGGCACGAAGACTAGAAAAACAGCGAAGCTAGCGGCCCCATTTAGCTTAATCTAGGATTTCCTAAGCTGATGCGTGGTTATAGTTGGAGACTCTGCCAAGGTGTCTGCATAGGTATGCTCATAAACATGGTCAAGTTTTCTCGGTGGTACCTTCGCGTGTTTTTCTTTCTTCCTTTCTCACGTAATTATTAATAAAATCATATTGTAACGTCACTAACGATAAAAATAGTCGAACCATTCCTCTATGCCTTCTTTGGCGTTGTAGACTGCCGGCATGTCTTTCTACATATATATATATATATATATATATATCGGTGTTGTACGGAACGGATTTCCCGGAATTGGTTCCTTTTTAGAGGAACGGATGAACGCTACCGTTCCTTTAAGTGTCGGTGGAACTGTAACGGTAACTCGTTAGGTTTATGAAAGAACGGCAGGAACGGCGTTCCTGCTGCAAACGTTACATCGCTAGGATTTGGACGTTTTGATGCTACTGCTTTTCTTTTCATACAAACTTCTTCGAAATTCAAAGGCAGAATAATAACCATGCACCGGGCTATGGCTTGTGCTTGCTTTCATGCCGGCGGAGCTTACGCGTCGTTCGAAGGGTTAATAGCGCAGCCGTGAGAATGCTTTTCACCTTTTATTGTTTGTCTGGGGAGGCCAGGATGGGCGTATGGCCGATGTAATTATTCCCTGACAGGGAAAGGTTGTCTAAATCCGAGAGGCACTGAAGGCCCCTGGTTAAACCAACGTATCTGTATAACTACCGCATTAGTGCGCGCGAGGTGCGGGTGTCTTGCTGTCATGGGATTTGCGCTCGCTGTGAGGTCGTTCGAAGTGTCACCGGCTATCAATAGGGCTGTGCGGGCAGCAGGGTCTGAGGATTCTGTACTGCTCGAAGTTGCAGAGTACGCACGCAGTTCGTTACGGCGCGGTCTGTCATTGATCTGGCGGGAATGGGTCGACGGTTGTGCCAGGTGTGTATTGCAGGCGTCGTGTTCATTGTTGGGCACAATTTCGTCGCGTGCCGATTGGACAGTACCGTAGAGAGGCCGCCCGAACGTGCACGGCCAGTCAACCTGTGCTTTGATATTTTTATGATGTAAATGTTTTTTCACGCACATTATTACGCTACGGGTTATTTCCTGTGATTTTATCTTATGCGCATTTCTAGCCTCAGCAACCAATTTGTGCGTCGCGTCCGCATATTTGGCCATCTTTGCTTATTTCCTTTACGTACTACTTTGATTGCGTTTGGTATACTTCGTGTTTGGTATGCTGCCTTTTTTTGTTATCGTCTTCCGTCTTGTATTGCGAACATCGTAGTCATTACTTGTTCTGCTGTGTTTTGTTACTAGCAAATTTGTGTGTATGATCCGCAAAGCTTCGAAATTGTAACCTTCATACTCCATCCGCCGAAAACGGCCTGTAAGGTATTTTGGGTGCAGCACGTTTCCCCAGGTCGCATTTCCCCCGTCGCAGTTTTCCAGCCCCGCTTCCTCAGTGTCCAAAATCCCACTGTCCATAATTCCTGTCTTTCATCCCACGTGTTGCACTTACTCCTGCCGCAAAAGCCCTCTCCTCGAGCTGGAGAGGGGAGCGACCATTTTAGTGGGAACGAGCAGGGGAGCTTCGCCTACGGCATTGTGCGAGCTCGGTCCGCTGGGGGGGAATGAACGTCCCTGCATTCCCTGATGCAAGTAAATGAAAAAGAACTGCAGCAGAAGAATAAAGTGTCAATTCATTGTGGCGAAATTTTAATGCTTTGGTCCGGGCGAGTCGTCAGGGTTAGGCATGGCAAAGAGAAGGGGTAGGTAGCATGGAGGCGAAACGCAAAGTGTACGAGATTTCGGCGCACGTTAAAGATCGCCAGGTGGTCAAAATTGTTCCGGAGCCCTCCACTACGGTGCGCCTCATCGCCTGCGTTGCGTCGGTGCGTTAAACCCTACCATTAATCTATAATAGCATGGAACATAGACGTTGACAGCGTGGCCTAAATACGGGCTGATTGCTAAGCAGGGGGGGATAGCAGGGCAGCACTCATTGTACGTCCCCGCGCAGGCATTGTACGCTGTGCGCCCCACGGGAGCCACTGCCCCTGTGTTCGTCTTGGCGGCCACAAAAGTCGGCCCAACCTTCGTTTACGCTGAGGAGAGCGAGGAGGTCGAGGCGACACGAGAGGGGGCAATTGCTAACGTGGGCATATGAGATGAGTGATTTTGAACTCAAGGGGAAATAGGCACTTTATTTTGAAGTGGGATGAGACAGGCAAAACGCGTTCGGGTTGTTTCGTGGTCCACCCGGTATTTTAACTAAGCTGAAATATTGCATAACCATTCATTGAACACCTATGTATTGTTCTTTTCGACTTATCAATAAATTTAATTATGTTCCAGCGTGTGAGTAACTTTCCATTTGCACATCTGAAGCACAGTAACCTTACTGCGCATTTGTAAGACCCAAATGGAAAGTTCATATGTATTGCATCCATAATACACGTCCCCAAAATCGCAGTTAGACATGTCGGCAGTTTGTCCGGTGCAACCTGAAAAATTGGTCTAGGGGCGTTTTCTTTGTAGTTGTTTCTAGCTCCAGATAATCTGCTGCCAGCGGTGTTCCTATCCGTTTAATATATGTTGTCCGGTGTGAGTTTTTCTCACTTTATTTCCCCTGAGGATTATTTGACAACCGGTATTTCAATTTTTTAAAAAGAAATGTAGCGTTAATGTAACGACACGTTCCAATGTTGGAAGTTGAACTGGAACGCGTTCCTTTCGCAATAAAGGAACTGGTAACGGGAACTTGTTTCAAATTTGGGAAGGAACGAGGAACGAGCTTTCGTTTCTGTTTTAGAGGAACGTTAAAACACTATATAG
The DNA here is from genome assembly GCA_013339765.2 of Haemaphysalis longicornis. Classification (NCBI taxonomy): domain Eukaryota; kingdom Metazoa; phylum Arthropoda; class Arachnida; order Ixodida; family Ixodidae; genus Haemaphysalis; species Haemaphysalis longicornis. The sequence continues at coordinate 44,622 of JABSTR010002826.1, read as the reverse complement.
ATATATAGCAGAATAGAGAGATACGGGACGAGGGACTCGGTAAAGATACATATCAAGGTTGCAGTCGTCATTGCCAGTGCTATTCGGCTTTTTTCGAAATATATAATAGGGCCGAATGACGTGTGCTTGTCACGTTTCTTTGATTCATTGATAAATAAGCGAAAATATAAGTCGAGAAAAAATCCGCCGAGAGAGAAGCCGCTGTGGGGATAGCGTAATGGCGAACGCACCGCACCGGTTATGCGGAGATGTGGGTTCGAGTCCCGCTCCCGGAAAACGGCGGATTTTTTCTCGACTTACATTTTCGCTTATTTATCAATGAATCAAAGAAACGTGACAAGCACACGTCATTCGGCCTTATTATATAATTCGAAAAAAAGCCGAATAGCACTGGCAATGACGACTGCAACCTTGATATATAGATATATATAATATACATAAATATTATATATATATATATATATTATATATATAAGGTATTTATACATAAATCAATAAAATGTGAATTAGTGTGAGCGCAATCTAATAGGCTTCGGTAATCTTCAAAAAAAAGAGTAGTATTACCAGTGGAAGCGCCTTGCCTTTTCCTGGGGCATTGCACAGCGCTTCAGTTACCATTGCTAGCACCAAAAACCACCTCGATGTTCTTTTCGCAAAACATGGGCACCTTGGTTGAGCCAGCCGAGTGCCTCACAAAGATGTTGCCATTGCTCGATCACCCACACTTCCAGTAGTGCTCACTTTTTTTTACAGCCATGGCCAAAAGCCTCTTAACTGTGGAGCAATGCTTCTAGTTACAAAAATCCCGGTCGGGTAGCCTAAACCTAGGTCGCCGTTAGTGAGGTGCGCTGTTTTATTGCGACGTTATTGCGTCTAGCTCGTGAGTAAAACCTGACAACGATGTTTGTGTTTTCGGGGTTGCTTGCTGGAACGCAATGGCCAGCCAAAATATCACCTTCAACAATCGGTTCGCAGATTCCGGAGGCAATGTTTGCAACGAAATCGGCAAAGGAGACTTGTTCCGTCTTCATAAACCTTGTATTTTGAAGTTGCGCCTTCCCGAGTACTGTTCGGATTGCACAAACCTGCTTGTTATGCCCTGCATTTTTGGTTCCATCGGCAAGCACTTTGTACGAAGATCCTCGTTTGCTTTCCAAGTTTCTTTTTTACTTAGGCTGCTTGACCAAGTGCCTTCTGCCCACGATTCTCCTTTCGCAATTCTCTTTTCATGGTTTCTTTAAAAGACTGAAATTTGTGCTGCGTTTCATCTTATAATTTTTGTACTTCCACTCTCACTTCGTCTGTCGGTTTTGCTGTGTCTTTAACCATCAAAACAAGTCTTCAAAAGATCTACAAGCAGAGTAAACAAACGCTCTACTGCACCAATTCCATACATTTCCTTACTTGGCAGCCGAGACAGATACAGAGCAAACAATTCATCCAGTACGGGTTACTGCTGCTAACCCGCAGGAGGAAACAGCAATTGTTTAGCTCCATGCCCGAGTGGTTAGTCGTGACTGCCAAGTGAAGTTAGCAGGAGTAATAGGACCCCATTTAGGAGGTGGAAGCGGTGACGTTATTCGAGAAAGCAAGTTGCTGGTGGTGAAGCTGACGACCACTCCTCCTGGTGCCGACAATCTTGATTCTTCCGTCCGCGATCGCGCAGTGGTGGACCGTATCAGGCGCTGAGTGCAGCTGCTCGATGGGGAGACCGTAGCAGAAAGCAACAAATGTTTAGTTCGGTGCGCAGGTGATTGGTCGCTACTGCACCATTCAGCCACCTTTGGTGTAGCACTTTCACCGATTGCTTTGAAAATCTCGCGCAAGGGGTAATTGGCACTTTTGTGAGTATCATGCTGCGGGCACGTATTTTGTATGAATTCCTCGGAGCCGACAGCTGCAGTTGTCACGTCTGGTCAAGTACAGCGGCCTTATACGCCGTTGCGGAAAATCAATATTTTGACAGTTTATTTGAGTTTGTAGAACTCTCTGGCGGTAGCACGGCACGGTAGCCTGCTCTAGCAGAGCGATCTGGTAGCTACTAAAGTCAGATATTGCATTGTTCGCTGACTACAATTTGGTTTGTTTTTATTTCGCACATGAGCTGCTGTTGTAGTCATCCTCATTATTCAGGGTAGGCCAAGCAAGAATAGAACTGTAAATGTTTACCATTGCAGAGCAGCCTTTATGTTTAGAAAACGGTCACCGGCAAGACACTTACTATCTGATCATTTCTTGAAGATATTACGTTACGGAACTTTTTACAGACTAGTCTCCTGGCGGAATCCATACGCCAATAACCAAAACACCAAAGTCACAGATATGTCTGCGTAAAGGCAGTGTCACCGCATTCTATGTTGGGGACAAGGTCTATCACGCAATTATTATAGCCCGACGATGGCACAGAAGACTGTTATGCACACGCTCACTGCTCAATAGCAGGGTGGCAGGGGAGCATGTTTTACCTGGCATTATTTGCGACATATCAAAAGCAAAGATAGGGGCTACAGCTTTGCAAAGCATCGGGACCCGTTGCAGCAACCGCTACGAAGCGTGTGTTCATAGAAACGACGCAATAAAGAAACTACTCAATTTATTAGAATACAAGAGCAAAAACAAGAGAGTGTTCAAAACGTCTTGCTAGTGACGCGTGCCACTCTACCACTCATCCAGCGACTGACCTGGTCGCGGCATCACACGCATATGGAATTCGAGATTGAAGACGAGTATACATGTTGTCTTTATCTCCGCATCACCACCCTAACAGACTTAGACATATCGCTGATATTCAAGGAGCGTCCCTAATCTGCGTATGCGCAGTAAATAAATGGTTTAGTCTCGGAAAAGTTAATTCTTAGAATTACTCATGAACGACCACACAATTTAATGAAGAATGTGTCAAAAAAAATGTAGTCACTCACTCACCCATAATGTCTTGTAAACGCCATTGATTTCGTTCGTTGTGCAAAGCCCTCCAAGAATAGTGCTGTAATTCCCTATTAAATTAACGTGTTTATTTGAAAAGAACCTTGCAATATGAGTTTATTTTTATGGCATTTCAGGAGAGTGTAGTGGCCTTCAAATTGTCCTCGATTCTTGTATCCGATGTTTCTCGATATGACCACATTTTAGGTTTAAGAAAAGAGTTCACGCTGAGTGAATTAAGTATTAACGTCAACCCTCCAGGACTCAGTTAAAGAGTTTCCACTCATTGCATTCAACGCCGACGCGTCAAAGTCGTCAGACGAAACCTCCCCGTGGTTTTTGGCGGCCTTTTCCTTCCACTTTCTGCCACCCGTTTTTGACCTGGAAATGAAGAAAACTTGTTAGTCATTATAAAAGAATAACATACGAAAACTTCCCACCATGCTACTGCATAATCAGGGACAGTAAGATTCGTTATTTAAACTTTCACACCGAAAGCATGTTCTGAAAGTTGGTAGCAGAGAAATGTGCTTTACGTGGCACACATTTTTTAAGCTGCAATGTATAGAAAAATTACCATCAGGTACAAATTGTAGACAAAGTCTTAATTTGGGATTCCGCACAGAATAAACTGCAGAAGCGTTCGAACACGTAAGAGAACAAATAACAAAATTTATGGCTAGTTGTGCCGACGGTAAGCGGGGGCCATCAAACGTGCAGAAATCACGGGTTGTGTAATAACCTGGACATCCACAGGGTAATTACTTTTGGTGTAAAGTAATAAATAAAGGACTGTTTCTCAAATTTGGCGAGAAAACGGCTTCTGTGGGTCGGAGAATGCACTGTGCTTATGCTCCGCAGAGAAATGTCTCAAGCACGGAGCTGTTCTTCCAATAAGGAGATGAAACAGTAATATTCTCTTGAAAGTCATAAATGTTTTTGCCCAATGTCAGTCCGGTTTTAGAAAGCACTCACCAATGGCATACGTGCTACTTGCCCTAAAATAACATATTTGAAAATTTTTAGAAGCCCTCTTGCCCGGATGAGACGTTCACACAGACTTTAAAAAGTCTTGGTAGCTATATGCGCGAACTCTCTCTACATTCAGTAAAACAAGTATCCAAGTATGGCTTCAGTGGCGTCTTCTTAGACATATGGCACCGCATTTTCAATGTCGAAGTTAGCTATTCTCCATAAATGTGCGCGAAAAGAATCTTCATTGGGGGGAGGAGGTGTTTATCAGCAAAACTGTAACATTCGACCGGTTTTTACACATGTGCTACTATTTAATGGTTCCCCAACATCTCTTCTGTATCAAGGTTTGAGGTTGTGGTATTTCCTTTCCTTTACGTCCCTTCTCATGGGTCGCTGGTCCTAAGCAAGGATATCCTCGAAAGTACGTATGGCGATTGGCCCTCCGATGACGAAGTAACAAGCGGCCAGGGTTTGTCATTGCCATGTTGGCGCTGCTCTGCTTGAGCACTGTCCGCGACCTCGCACAGTGTTCGCTTCATCTGTGCTTTCCCCAGTAGTTCACTTGATCATCGCTCTGGTTCGAGCTATAAAATCCAAGCCATCCTCTCTCCCATTACTTTAAACTCTCCTCCTACGTAGTCTTTCACACATGCTTATCGGGTAGCTCTGGAAAACTTTTCGGACTACAAAGCGACTTTTATGAGCAATGTTGATATTCCCTTTATAACAGCTTCATGAATTCAACCAGTAGGATTCGCGCACAACAGAAAAGTATGTAGGCCTATATATTTTTAATATTTAGGTCAATGATAGAGTGCTCTTTGACCAAAAAAGAAACAATCACTTCTGCGGTTGATAAAACATCGTTTTTTTACGGTGGCAGTACGGCTAGCTTCACTACGACGACAAATTTTTTAGAACAAAGGTACACATGGTCGGTAGATGATGTCATTATATAATTGCCATAAAAGATAGCACTGATACAACCTCTTTAAGCAAAACGTAAATGTTTCTTCCAAAATGCAATGATGCTACCTGTTTCCTAAATTGAAATAGTGATCTATGAAAAAAAACACGGGGTGCGATGTTTTTTGTGTCTGTCATAGAATAAATGTAAACTTCCTTGAGAGGAAAACTTTTAAGGCTGTGGTAATTATGTTCTGCGTGAGACACTACCTTTAAATTTAAATAGGGTTTCATTCCATTGCTCTACAATCAGCTGAAGAGCAGCTGCTGCCCCATCAAAGACACTTTTTTCGCATCAAACATACGCCATTTGTTCATTTTACAGTATTAGGAAGTTCTAAGCTTTACCGCAAATTTGGATAAAGGGATGGCCCGAATCTCTATTGGGCGTGGATGCAAGTGGTGTGCAGACACAGCTACTCTACAAAACATCATATGGGTATGCCCACAGAGACCTCGTTCATCTAATCGAGCAATAAACAGCAGGACTCAAGAGAACTGAGAGGCGGCCTTGCTCAGCTCTCACCCGGACTCACAAATACTCGTCCAGCTGGCGGATGATGCCGCTATAGGCCACGGGCTCACTGCTGCCATCTAACGGGGAAGGCAAAGTGAATTCCTCCCTCTCACACCCTTAGTTCTAGCCGTTTGGGCTTCAATAAAGTTCCTTCTCTATCTCTTTCTCTGTCTTGCAAACTATACGTGACGTGAAGCCAATTAGTCAATACACTGTTGCGACAGCAAACGAAATACACGTTACTCGTTATTTCTTGTGAAATATTACAAGATAAAATACGTGCACTAACTAGCCGGCAGAAAACTGTCGAAAAAAAAGGGTTGACAAATATGGTCATGTTATCATCATTGCATTGCAAGCCCTCTATTTGTTCTCGCTCCGTTTCACGGTGGCTTAAATGCAGCTTCCCCAAATAGGTACGTAAAAGTAATCTTCGTCATTCTCACCACTATAATGATTACATTGAATGCCCCGTTTTAAACTTATTTTCAATAGATGTCACTGTACATTCAACCAGGCTACCACCTTTAATTAGGGTAGACAATTTTGTATATTCAACCTTAATATACAACAGTTTCATCATCATCATTATTATTATCGGGCTATTCAGGTACACTTCTCTCAGTTACCTCAAACCCTTCTCCCCTGCACTCCCGGAGATCATTTTTTACCATCCAGTTTTTATATTGTCTGTATCAAGTGAATGGCTTCCTAACCTCGGTGTCCCGTCTCTAGGTGCCTACTCTGTTGTTCTTCTTCTCCACTGCTGCATATTTTGGGCCTTTACATGTCTAGTTTGAATAGTTTTCTTTTTACAGCAAGATACCCAACTAGAATACAGCTGATCATCCCAAGGGTTCTACTGAGTGAGTACCAATATTTCCGCGGATGGAAATTAATAAAAAAAATGTCTTGTATCCTTGATACTTTAAAGTAACAGCGAATATATCAACCTCCCAAAAATTTATTCCCATTCATCCATCTTTTTTTGTAGGTAAAACCGACAATAAGAGGAATGCTGAAGCTGGCTTTTTTACAAGGGGCGTTGCGCTCTGAAGCATCGGCATATATGAAAGGAGTATGATTACAGCTGTACTTCATGCTTCATCAACCCGACACTTTCCTTTGTCGTGTATACTCTTAGCCACATGCCTACTCAATCCCCGCGACATTGCGCTAAGCCATGTGCTATCCACCAGCCACCTATGGGGTGCATTTTAGCTTGAAAGGGTCTTTGTGTAAACTTGCTATCATAAAACCCATTGTATCTACCGTACGGTCTGTATAATCGGTCTGTGACATTTAAGTCACACATCCGTAATTTTTTTTCAGTGTAAGAAATACACATATAGCTGTACAATAACATTGCTTATGCCACCAAGACTCCCCCATTCTCTTTACTTGCCTTCACACATGGTGGAAGGGGTCTGGATTTTTAAAGTGTTAAATATGAGATCTTATACTCTAGTTTTTTTACGCGATTCAGTGAACTCTTTTTCTGTCCATAAGCGTTACGCCTGCCGACCCTCGCTCCATGTTGCCTGGATCCTACCCTGTTTTTTTTTTCTTTTCTCCAATACGACACCAAGTTTCTACCTCTGATATATCCACCGGCAGTTCGCTCGTTTTTAATCACATTTTTAATGATAGAGCTACCTGATTTTGTACTTTTCGGACAATATGACGAGTGCACCCGACACCACGCGTAGACTGTTGCCCCATTTTCCTGTCGTGTGGAATTTACGCTCTAAACCTGCCCGCATAGTTATACCCTTTACTTGCCCTAGCCTTCACTTTACTCGGGAAGCGCTTTCAGGGTGTCTACGTTTAAGTACTTTACATTTATAATATTTGTATTTAACGTACGAAAACGTTGTCTCGAAGGGGCTTTTAAAGTTGTTTTGAGCGTATTCTGAAGACCCACAAAATGAGACTATGTCTTTCGGAAACCTCAAACGGCTCCAATAATCCGGCTTCATGGTAATCCTCCCTTCGCCCGGGGAAGCTTCCTTTATACCCGTTAAGTTCCAGTTTCAGTTGACTATTTGCGAACAATATGCAATATGTGAGAAATATAATACAGAAAGGGATCAAAGAGTCCAGCGCTCTAAGGAACCCTTTGTAATTTTGGGAGTACAGAAAAAATTCTCAACAGTAGCGAAAGTTATGAACACTGTATTCACAGTCTACAATGAAGGAATACAACACAAGTTATACAAAAAGGTAACAGAGAAAGTCACACCAAATATTGCACCCCATACGTAGCGGTAATGCCATATTCATTTCACATAGAAATGGCAATACACTGAGAGTAAGGTGGAAAAACATGTCAATACAAACCCTAATACATACATCGTTTTAAATGAATGTCTAGGACTCTTAACACATCAAAACGTACAGACAGGAAGCTGAATGGCGTAAGATTGTTCAGATATGTATGACCGCAGTAATATTTTTAAACGTGAAAGTTACGGCGCAGTTTTTACAGAGCGGGGCAAAGTTTTGCAGAACTTTATGACAGTGAATTGTACAGTGTGCAGGCTGTAATGTGTGCACGCTTTTGCATCAAGAAGTTATTCTGTTGTGAAATCCGTGTGATGTTTGGGTTGTAAATGATCCATACCAATCCCAAATAGGACACTTGGAGTTCAAATAAATGGTATTTGATAAGTTCCTCTATGCGTGAAAGGTTTAGCTGCAAGAACAGCGTTTCAACGTGGGCGTTGTAGGAACTGCGTGTGATGATTCGGACATACTGAGTTTGTAGATGCTGCAGATGAGTTTTATGAGAGTGGTATGTTAATCCCCAAGACAACATACTGTAATTGAAATGACTGTAGAAAGAAGGCGTAGAACAGCGTGAGGAAAGGTTTTGGTGAAAATTAGTGTCTGGCTTTTATTAGGAAGATCAAACCATATACAGTCTTGTTTTTAGCGAGTTAAGTTGAAAAGGGAATTTAAGGACTGGTTTTATTCAATACTTGAAAATATGCCATGTTGTGATGAATTGATGGCATGTGTGTTACTCTAAACCTGAGAAACGGTACACCGCACTCTGTTAAGGCAGCTGGATACCATATAATGCGGTTTGTGTGGAATAATGCATGATTGTTTTCTTGGCACCAGTCAAGGTGATTTTTCAGGTCATTATTGAGCTGTGGGCATCCTACACCTATGAGTAATCCGCTGCGAAAACAGTGGTGTCGTCAGGATATAGGTGGCAATTATTTGTGGATAATAAACAGTTGTGAATATTATTAATATAAACAAGCAGCAAAAGTGGCCGTAAAAGAGATCGTTGCGCAACGCCAATGGTATTAGCTGTTGTATGTGATAGCACTCCCGATATGCTGTCTATTCCCAATCAAGTAAGCAACTGCAAAGAAACTGCTATGGAGGTCCAGTAAGGCCATAAGATGTTGATTTCTAAAAACGTATGTTGTGATCAAAGGTATTAAATGCTTTATTGAAGTGAATAAATACCGATAAAACAACGTTCTCTCCGTCAATTTTATATTTCATGATGTCTGTTGAAGCAATCAAAGCAAGGATAGCTAAATATCCAGGTCGGAAACCAAACTGTCGCGGGGTTAGTAGGGTAAATTTTTGAAGATAACTAGAAAGACGCGTTTATATGTATTTTTCTGGCACTTTACTGAAAAACGCAGTATGGAGGTGGTCGGTGGTTCTTTATCATAGTCTTATTGCTCGTTTGAAAAACGCTTTGAGGACACACTTTTGAGGACATGCCATTTTGAAGGCATCATCTACCCTATTTTGACAGTTACCTACTCCATGGCACGGCATTTACAACTCTGAATGTGGACGGACGGATACAAAATTCCCAGCAATTGCACAGAATTGATTCCGCCTGCATTTTCTTAATGCCGTGTGACCTAGGAAAGTGCGATGAAGCAGTTCTTCACCGTATTCGTTTCAACATCGCTTATACCGGCCACTACTTGCACAACGCGTGCCCAGTTGCCTCCCCTGTCTGTCACGTATGCGGTGTTCTGGAGCACATCGAGCATGTATTGAGTGTGTGTCCCCATCACGGCAACCCGCGGCTAACCATGAAGACGACTTTGGGACTGCTTGCTGATGCACCACTGAAACTTTGGGACGGCATTGGTCTATGACAGACACCTGCCGCTGCAACATGGATTACGCGGGCCATGGTGTCATTTCTCCGTGACTCCGGCCTCAGCTAAACCCTGTCAGCATTTGCTCTAAAGTTACAACTGTGCGTGTGCTGTGTGAGCGATCCTGCGTGTGTCAGTTTGTGTGCTTATTTGCGTTTGTAGTGTCTGTATGAGTTCTTGTGTCTTCGTGTCCTTTCACTTTCGTACCTCTCATGTGTACGTGGAGTAGCAAGCCAAGCTCGCTGCCAAGCTGAATTCTCTGCATTATTACAGGCATTCCTCCTCCTCTCAAATATTACCTCGCGGTCGTAATTCGTCTTTGAACAGCAACTTCTCGTTTTTTTATCTAGAGGGTCATTCTGCGACTGTACCGCTCGTGTGTATTGTGTGATAATGTTTTGTGAGCCTCGCCAATTTATTTGTTATTTTATTTTTTAGTACAGGTGCGTATGGTGTCTACCTATTCAAACGCTTTTTTCCATGTCTAAACGCTATGAAAAGCTTTTGATTATACTATGTAGATTTTCTTGTACTTGATGCGTATTTCCTTATACTTGGCTTGAATGTGCGCTGCTATTGAGTTTTGTAGTATTAATGCAGAGTGCTCCCTCGAAATTGGGAAATGTATATGGCAGCTTGTACCATTAGCAATGATTTCCCCCAAAAAAGTTTTTTAAACAAAACAAGAGCTTGTTTCTGGGTGTGTTTCTTTTGTGTTTTTGGTATTTTTCTGCTTCCGAATAGAAGTACACGAACACTCCTCCAGGCTTATCAAGTGTTTATTCCTGAAGTATTCCAAAAATATTCCATAAAACTTTTATCGTGCAATATCGCAACCTTTCTTCAAAGATAATTGGGTGAGCTGTAACAGGTGCTCAGTTTTTGTAGGTTCGTTCCCCTTAGTGCATTTCGCACTTTTTTTGTGGGAATTTATGGCACCTCCAAATCTTCGCTTGTATGCTCTATAGCGCCCTCTGGACTTATGTATGTAGCGTAAATTGTTTTTTAGAATAGGCTATATTTTTGTCTCAGCCATGGTATGCGTAAATGGTATGCGTAATAATATCCTGTGTATTTTTGCTTTGAAGATTTCACTACCTCTCAGCGTTTCTCTCATTATTGGCACATTGTACGCCCGAATGCACGTAGCTTTTCTTCAGGTCATCAATTTAAGCAGCGGCGCCGAGTGTATGAGATGCAATATCTTCGACAATTTTTATTGCACTATTTCTCAGTCAGCGCCTCCGTTGTCCAACTTAGTTCGTCCATACCTATGCTGCGCTTCGATACTTATTGCTGACTTTATGAAGTTCGTCGTTAAGCTGTCATTTATTACCGACCCTCTAAATTAGTTCCCTCGGTAGGAAAGGAAGAAGTTTCTCTGAAGGGTTACTATAAACCCGTTTGTAATGTCTGTAAGAGGAAATATTTTTTTGTTTCTTACACTTGGCTGTTCTCCTTTGTTCTCATATAAAACAGCACTCTATTTTCCAGTAGGCCGATAACGCGATTCGCTTTACATGCTGGGTGGGTAAGTCCCCAATAGCGTAATATTAGTTAGGCCTGAATCACGCAATTTGTCGCCGACAATACGGCAGAAATAAGATAACTTGCTGTTGTGAATATACCATGAGCTGTGCTTGCCATGCAGACTCGCCCGACCTAATTTTTGAATTACATATATTCCAAGAACATGCATCACCAAATATTTTAGTATTTCTCGTTGCCTCAAAATAATGCTGTCTGACGCGTCGGGGTTACATTATAGGTCTGCGCAAACTTCGGTTTGTGGGTTCTGGAAGTCATCATGTTGGAATAGTTTGCTTCAGCTAATGACAATATTTGTACGAAAACGCCAAGATAGACTAGGGCACACAAGTGCCCGCCATGCAAAAATAACTTCGGCTCGAGAAAGGTTATAATAAAGTAGTGCAGAAGCAAATGCTTACTTACCTCGTGCAGCTGCGCATGGATATCATTGATACGATCCTGAAAAAACAGATAGAGTATGTATAATAACAAAACCTTCCAAGAATACTCCGCACCAACATTAAAAATAATACTAACAAAAGCGCTGTAATAAATTTCAAATACCTAAATATGAAATATATACTCTGGAGTCACTTGATCAATGAGGTATCAATACAAGAGCTTTACTTGCAGATTATTGTGAGGCAGCGTTGTTCTATAGGAAGTTGTGTTGTGTCGAATTGTCGCATAATATTTTACTGCTCCTACAGCCTCGTGTGCGTAATGTAAGTTCTCGGCCTTTAGGCAGGGTGCGGTGTATTTCGCACTTTGTGTATGCAATGAAAAGAAAGAGGGGTAATTTTAGTTGCATTTACGTAGATCGTGACAGGCCGTCAGAAAGCAAGAAGAGCCTTGACGGATAAATAAAAATATTACTATTATTTTTACCTGCATGAAAAAAGCCTTCGGTACTGTCCATCTGACAAAAGAACCTAAGAGTTTAAACAGGCTTAAACATGCAACCTAAACACCTATCGTATGTTGATGGCAGATTGGCGATTTCACCGTTAAGCGATCAGCCTCAAATATAGCCAGGAGGTGCAGTGTTTCTCGGAATAATGACGAGGGGCTTGCTCCAGTCCAGTGCTCAGTTACATGTTCCGCATTTGCGGCGCGGGAACTAATTTTGTTTTCTGATAGCCCCACCGTACGATTTGAACTGCCCCTCGAAATTAATAAATTGCTCAATGTTTTAACTGTCACCACTTACAAATCAAGTCTACACAAGAGGAAGGGCGAATATTTTTGTAAACTCTATGTCATGGTCACCAGAGCGTATTTTTTTCACTTTTCGGCTGCGTATGTCGGACACACACTTTGCGCCTACGCGAACCCCGAGCCAAAGTCGTGTTTTGCAACCTTGAATTGTAATAAACAAAGCGCCATTGTTGTGTTCTACACAAGGATACTGCACCGAATTTTTAACCCAACTGAGTTGGCGCGAAAACGAATGTACATTTCCAACTTTTTGATTAGCTAAAGCAGTCATAAAAGCACCGAACCAAGTAGTCGGAGGGTACCGGGAAAAAAATAGAAGCCCCAGGCATTCTTCAAAAGTTATTCTCAAATAGGTGGCAATGTCTAAAATTGAAGCCCCCGTGGGTGTACCGTAGACTTGCATGAAGAAAACCCTCCCTAAAACAAGGTACGTGTTGAACAGATAGACAAAGACCACCTTTCCTATATCTGGCACGTAGATGGGAATTATTTCTCATATAGTGGGGTAAGAATATAGTTCGTTTTTGTTACTAGCCTACCGCATCAATGTTCAGACTCGTTAGAGAGACACCACCTCGAACCACCTGATGGTTTTACTCTCGTACAGGGTGAGGTCGTCGGCTTTTTAGATGAAGTGAGTTCATTTGTTGATGCGACTGTGCCTGTGGCCGACCGGAGGATACATAATACGATGCATGCAGCCACAAGGCCTGTAGAGTGTGAACTGTGTGAAGTCTACGGTTCTTCGCCACAATGTATCTGGTGTATTGGGTTTGGTAAAGCTGTAAAATGTCGCAATGAATTATGTTGAGCTGGGATAGCCCGGAACATGCCAGCCGGCAGCTTCTCAAAATACCGCCAAATGTTTGACGTGGAGCCTTTGCGAGGGAGAGTATAGACGTCTTCATCAAAAAAGAAAGCATTCATTTTTTTTTCAAATCTTAGTGTTTCACTGCGGCCGCGAAGATATTCGTTCGCAATGCTCACGACTGCTTGTCAAGCCAACAAAACATGCTGAGTGGTTTACGTGCCACCTAACCTGATTTAAAAATATATTTTCTTGTTTTGTTAAAAGGAAATACAAGAGAGAGTTACCCTCCCTCATTGTTCTACCTAACTTCACATTGTTAGGCTTCGGTCGTATTCAGTAAGATGACACACACCGTTCGGTAACTATACTATGAGGCAGTGCATTCTGCAGTGCACAAGTGGCATGTCGTACATTCTTTAATGGAGCGTGCCCACGCGATATTCATCAAGTCATCTGCCGCGTAGACTCTACCAAACCCGTGAGTCACAACGCGGCACCAAGCGGTCTCCGTGTTCTAATATGACTTCTGTGGAAAATAAGCGGCGACAGATGACTACAGAGCCGCCTCAATGATATAAAAGCAGATGCATGCCGTACGCCCAACGAGTAATTATCGCATTGACTCCTGTTCTCTGACGCTAAAATGCGATGTGCACACGTACCCGCGCGAAAGGTACCAAAATGCTCTGGGGACGCTGAAAGACCGTAAGCCAAAAGAGCGGTTTTTTGGTGTTGAACATTTGCTGAGTTTTAGAATGTCTACATTTTCAATATCGCAGTTCTGAAATATGGCCTAAAGAGCATTGTAAAACTACAGCGAAGGCGCACGTGTCCTCCACTGCCCTCGCCGAACACTAGCACAAGCTTGCAACAAAAACCTTGACTGTGGCAAGAAGCATGTTTCCCTTACCGGGAAGTGCAGGGAAGCCTCCAGGCATTACCCTAACGTTTTGTACCACAGGCAACAAGCAGCAGTTCCACCGCACAGATGCCAAGCTGCCCTCCATTTAATCGAGGTGCACAAGGCACGGGTTGAACACAATGACAAATTTTAAATGTTTTATTAGATTTTTAGCAAAGAAGGCCACTATTCTTGTGGCTGAAGCTTCAATACATTTTTTTTTATTTTGTGGTCTGCATTTTCTCTGTTCTCCAGTTATCATAACAGACCAGGTGTGGGTTCTATCGAAACCCTAATTTCACAATAATGAATTTGTGTCAAAGGAGCCGTTCTTTTAATACTGACAAAAAAGCTTAATCTGAACTTCAAACCAGTCAAGGTTCATATCCGCTACGATGCGCGCTCTGTTAGAGGACCGTGGACTATTACATATCTGGGTCCATTTTAACATGTACCGTAGTTTGGCGTAGCAGCTTGTCCTTTCATTCCGCTTACACGAGAAAAACGAACAGTTATAGCTGTGATCCACAAATGGGCCCAAAGAGTTTCACTCTTCATCTATATTCTTGAACAATACCCACGTTTTAATATTTGAAAACGTTACCATAAAAAGAGCGAAGCAAGCAACAGCCCTGAAAAAGGTGTACGGTACGGAATTCAAGTAGCTGTAACTTTGCGTGATATATGCATTCTACGTGCAGAATTCTATATAACATATTACAAAGGTTTCGATTTTGGCCCCTTGGAAATGAAGACGTAAAAGTCGATGAAGATGCGAGTAGGGGTAGTGGTTTGAAAGCTGATGCTAGAACCGAAATCGACTCAAAGCTGCCTCTTTATTACAGTAACAATATTGTAACTTCGTTGGATTTGAAAGGGTGTTTAAATGTTCTTGTCGCAGTGATTTGATGTGTTTATTATGTCAAGAACATTTAGATTAGTTTACACTTGTGACCGAGATTGGCGTTTACATATTCCCTGATTGAAAACAATATTTTAGGTTTTTTTTTTTAATTTCTTTACGTAGGAATGCTAGTTGCAGAATATAAAACACAATTTTAGTAACCCGTTTTACCGCATTTCTTTCAATAAGCAGTTTCACCAAAGGGCTGCGGAAAATTGCGATTTCCTCAGCGGTAGCTGGCGGAATTTCTTAAAAATCTGAAATATTACTAAAATATCTAAACAAATGTTTGTTGGAAGACGGATGACCATTTCTACGAGTGGTAGTATTCTTCACGTGTTAATCCAAGTGCTGGAAGCTGTACCAAACAACTCCACACGTGCTGAAAGGACCGTAACTCTTGATTCCTCCACAGTTTCATTGCATAAGTTGAAGTTTTAAGAAAAAAATTTGGGACGTACCCCAAAAATAAAAAATAATGTTTTATTAACTTGTAAATACCACACCTTTCAGCGACAGTGAAGCGAAATGACTTCGGTACATATCAAATGCAATGATAGTAATATGTTCCGAACTTCTCAATGAAAAAACGCGCCAGCCAATTAACAATCAACTGTAAAATCAGCTTGGGAACCCGGTTGATAAAAAATTCGCAGAAAGCCAGGTGCCACGCTTGTTTTGTATTCTGCGCTCAGCATCAATTTTGCCTAATATTCCAACTAAGGTGCATATACATTCATGCCAACTACCAGAATACTTTGAAATGGCACTTTTGCTTAAAAGCATCTTGATTGCAGAATTCATTTTCGCGAGCAGAACCCTGGCAGCTGAAATTTTCAAAGTAGTCACTCATCAATGCTTATGTCGACTTCAGCCCGCCGTGATTGTTCTGTGTCTAACCCGTTGTGCTGGTTAGTTTAAAGACGATGGTTCGATCCAGGTGTTCCTCGCTCCATTCGAGATGGAGGAAAAGAATGAAAGCGTTCGTGTGCCAAGATACAGGTGTGGGCCTACAGTAAGGCTACTCATTCGGTCACAATTATTGTAGAGCCTTAAATAACAGCGAGCTTAATATCCGAGCTTCATACACCACAATCGCTCAATGTCAACTTCAAAGTTACCGCATAACTTAGTTTCCAAAATACCGTACATTTTTCTACCAATGAACACTCCTAATTTCTAGGTACATAAAGGACTCTTTGAGAGAAACAATTCGCTCCAGAAAATTATTTGCGGAGGTTGATTTGGTAGGTTTGTATTTCAGAGTTAAAAATAAAGGCCGAACTGCCCGGACTCACCCGCATATCAACAAGCCGCTTTTCGTAGTTCAGCTGCATTTCTTCAACCATATCATGTATCTGCAAACAACGCCATTCCACGTTACAGAAAGCACAAAATACGGCAATCATTCTTGCTTTTGTGGGTATTTTCCAAATGCCTGAAGAGTGGAAATGTTTCAAACCGTTCGGCGTGAAGGCGCATAAAGAATTAAAACATGTTACGCAAGAAATATTCTCAAGTGGGATTTTTCCGATAAATAGCCGTTTCACTCTGCTGTACATCAAGATGGTTTAGACTCATCTTTACGTCTATGCGAATGCCTCGTTGGGAAGAGGTTTCTCAATCGCCATTATGGCTGTATCACATAAAAGTATGACGGCCTTGGGATTTTTTATTTATATCTGCGCAATGTTCCACGTTTCCGAACAGCCATTTTACACTTACCACATTTAAAAATCGGCTTCACTGCTATACAAAAAAGCGTTGAGGCGATGGCAATTTCATTCGTATTGTGGAAGTTCTGGGAAGAAAATGTGCACGGCCCGGGCGCTAGGCTTACACTGTTCTAAAAACACTATTCACACAACAGTACCTGCGTGGCCAAAGCCATTACTACGGCATTGGAGATATAGAAAAACTAATTGTGCGAGAGTTATTTTCTTGTTGCAAAAACTAACTGTCCTTTAAAGAAAGCGTTCGGTATGCACGTATGAGTTTTAGTCCATACACACACATTTCAGGAAGATACAAGACCATTTGAAAAAGCTGATGTACATAAAAACTTCAGGTAATATCAATCTGAAAATTTCCCTAGGTGGCTAGCACTGGAAAATAAGTGAAATATTGGGATGTGCTACAAGCACTTTTTTATGCCACGAGGGGTAATACAATTAGTTATGGCTAATATGGCATTTTTTGCCCGTATAAAGCAGAACTCGCTTGTATGTCCAACGCTCAGCAGAGAGAGCTCCATGAATTTAGGTCGAGCGTAAATCAAGTATTCAGCGGAGGAATCAAGCGGGACAGGTTTTTTAGCGCAGGAAAAAATAAACTAAGGCTAATCAACCTTCATATCAATTTGTTGTAACGATTTCAATTTTCCCTTTTCGAATGCCTACTAGTACATAATATAAACCAGACAGCGCAGTGTGAAGGTACTTCGAGAATGATTAAAATTGACGCGCTGTGTACTTGCAGCCATGCAAAGTACGTCACAATTCGAAAGGGATGCTACGGGGCATAACGCCCCTTTTTCCCTCTGCTTCATTCAATCAATTTTCGTACTTTCTCAAAGGCCCCGTATCCTACCTTCTTTCTCTCTCCGTCAAAAACGCCTACAACATCTTGCAAGTACGCACATTGCTCCTGGAAATAAAAACAGACAATTCAAGGATTGAAGGAGCGACAAACCGGGTTTGGTATCACTTTTAAGTGTTGCCCTAATTTTACCTTCACGTCTGAAATATTCGATTCCGAGGATGCAATGCGGGTTTCGCAACGAATTCGTACCTATAAAGAAAGGGGAAATAATATTAGTACGCTCTATTTGCTCGGCAATTAAAAATTGCGAGCAAAGACGCGCCTTACATGGCTGTCTTTTCATGTTTGCACGCATTTAAAGTTAATTACGAGTACTCTGGCGTCACTACTGAAACGCGTTCTAAAGAATAGCTTCCTACCTCTACCAGCCAACGGTTCCATCGTGGCGTGCGCCACAAGAAAACTCCCAACGGGGTTGGGGAGGGGGGATGCTTTTCACTCACGGAACACAGAGTAAATGGCGCGGCGAATGGGTTCTATTACCTAGTGTTCCCAGTGCGTCGGTGCCTGCTCACTACGGCTGGCGCGCCGGCGGGTCAGTTCCGTTGGCTTGGTCGGCGGCTTTAGCGACGGTTGTTTTCGGCTGTTTTGCGGAGCTCTGCGTTTATTGCGCTTCCTTTCCATTGCTTGATTAAATTGTTCGACTACACGTCCTAGGTAAACCATACCCGACGGAATAAGTTGGTCCTACAGCAAAAATACGGTAAGGATTGGTTTCATGGGCGGGAAAATAATATAAAGAGACCACACACAGACATCTGGCCGCTAAACAAACTCTACCATTTGCGCACTGCTTGTCAGGAATTGGACTCTCTTTTCTAAACTTGTGAATACAAATTCGGCTGTGTTTTAACAGGTATTACGCAAGGCGAAAGGAGCAACTCGTTCTCATAGAAGCAATATTCAAATTTTTCTAAGCTTTCTACCATTTTCACAAACTAACGAAGCAAACTACTTTAAATCTGTATAAAAGGGAATCACTTGTCTCACACGCCGAAGCGTTTTGGTGTCAGCGCTTGTGTCTTGCCGTGGTGTAGCCCCACGCTAGCAGATCAGGATCGCTAGGTTTTGCTGTCAGACCCTTCCAAAGACACACCTCTCCGTGTTCTTTCCACCAACATAGAGCTGGGATGCAGCGGCGGCATCCGCCTTGTCGTGGGCGACGCTGCTGTGTTCTGGACGTCGGCACCGCGAATTCCAGGTACCGGCTGGCAGAATGTCTGGTTTCACTCTTCGTAGCGCCACTTATGTGAATGGGCATTGGTAATTGTTGTGGGTGTCGTTTACAGCTTTGCTTTCCAAACGCTTTCACAGAGTGCATTGAAGCCCACTTTTTGAAACTGCGGCAACACATTAAGGTTGGCAGCCCTCTGTGGAAGAACGGTCGTTAGACCACCTCTAGAATAGTGTAGTGGGCTCCGGCATTAGCGACTTTTCGCAATTAATTTTTATTTTTACACTAGTAACCCCTGTGGTCTGTTACAGCAGTCGGAAAATTTTCAGTAAACACGTTAATCCAACAATGCAGTAAACAAACTATGAATTCAAAAACGACACACAAAACCGTTTACAATAAAATGACTCAGTTTAGAGTGGGTCAGAAAGTATGTCGGCGGAAAGCTGTTCCCCTCGGCTAGATTTTTCCTTGGGATAACTATTTGAACGCCTCGACTCGAGGCCCGTACAGGTAGGAGTACCAGTGTCACCTTTACGCGGGGAAACTCGCACAGAGTGTGCAAGTAGAGCCTGAGATATGAGTTCAACTTTTGTCGTGGCGTTGCCAGAAGGCTTTCAGAATTCCACATTTGTGTGAGCTGCCAGTGCGGGCCAGACGGCGTAGAATAACGCAATTGTACACTATCTTCTTTCGTAATCAAAACGATAAACCACACGAGTAACCTTTCAATCCGTCTGAATATTTTATGCAATCCACATGCTGAGGATCCACATGCCGAGGAACCACATCCAATCCACATGCTGAGAAATGTACTGGCGTATTCCAGACTTGGTCCGATGATTATGTTGTACGCCTCCAAACTTAGGCCGACAGTAGCACCTTTGAAATTCCGCCTCAAAGACCAAGTTACACGAGGACCGGGACCTGGGATACTTTCGTGTGTTCTTAATTTTATTTGCCCGTGATTTTGGCGACAGACACTTCACCTTACGTGCATGTTGGTGTGGATAATTATTGCTTATTCTTTGAGAAAGAGCAGTGAATTTATCTTTTTAGATACTTTTATGTGCGCAGTATTGTAAAAATTAGTTTTGTTGTTCGACATTTTACACGAGTCTCAAATCTTAATAGACACTCGTTTAAAAATCTTGATACTTCGCTATTTTAGCGCGACACTACGCAATCATTCGCAAACACACGTAGTTCATTGTCAGCATGCTTGTCAGTATCAAATTTCATACACTTACAACACCAACAAATCATTTCTAAAACGAAAACATCTGTCACTCCTGAGAAGACGTGTTAAAAAGTAGATTTATCACCTGCGACTTCATTACTTGAACAGATAGCTGTTTTTTTAAGTTTTGCCTCTCGATGTCAGCTTACAATCGCAAAGCAATACCTTGCCACGCTCCGGGAATCATACAGATTTAGTAAACGTCCGTCACACATCAGCATCAAAAACCTTCAAACTGGCGCAAAAGACCTATTCGACAAGGGCCGCATTTCCCCGAGATACCAGGGAAAAAGAATGTGTGCTCCTAAAACCTTCCGTCAGCATCGAATGCAGAGTTGAATTTGCGACGGTCTCGGTAATGTTCGCGAAAAAGAAGCCATACTTGTCGCCCATTGCAGAGTTTTTGAAGCTGTGTTGTGACTACACAGTGTTTCCTGTCACAGCCCGCATAAATGTCGGGACTACAAAGAAACGGTAAGGGTCAATGCTTTTATTCACAGACACCATTTACAACAGTGTGTTGTCGTTGTACTTGATTCTAGAGCGGATCTCAGCTTTGAATTTCGTGTCAGTACTGCTATTAAATTGTAGGTGAAAAGCCTAAAAACAAGCTTCATACACGGTTGTATTATCACAAACCTACAACAGTGCTGTGCAATTGTCAGTTTCGGAAAACAACGCTCAGCCAAGATTAACGATCACTCCGTTGCTACGGAAGACGTGTTAAAAAGTAGATTTATCACCTGATTAACGATCACTTCATTACTTGAACAGATAGCTGTTAAAAAGTTTTTAGTTTCACCTGGACTTCTAAATACTTTTTACAATTAGTGCGGTTTTTTTAAGTTTGGCCTAAATACTTTTTACAATTAGTGGGTCAAGGCAAGCAATACCATAATGATATACATTTAGTGTGTCACACATCATCAAAAGCCTTTCAAAAATCAGTTTCCCCATTGTTGCAGAATTGGAATGACAAAAGAATCACATGCTTAAAAAGCGACGTCAGCCCGACAAGCCTTGCGGAAAACGGTGCTGATTGTTGTAAAATAAGTTATCTTCAGTGTTCTTAGGCGTGTTAAAAATTTATAATGGAATCTACTATTACTTTGTGTAAATTTACACTAGAAGGCGTCTGTCTAGCGTGTTCCGCGTTGAAATATTCGTCATCGACGTTCTCAGGTCACGTGATTTTGCTTTTCCTAGAGAACGATGTTTTAAGGGTGCCCCTCGGGTTGAGTGTTTGATAGCTGATTAAGTTGCACTGATACTTTTGATAGCTTCTCAGCATCGGCTATATCAAAGTAAGTAAAAAGATTATCCCGTTACCGTTTGTGGTAAAGCCATAAGCTAACAAAAACGTATGTCATTGTGGCACGAAAATTAACAGGATCGCGGCGCAAGAGCAGAATTTCACCATGCAGTAAAAAACTGAAAATAAATCCTGAAACTACTGCAACGCAGATTTGATGCCAGTGAAAAACGTTCCCCGACCCAAATTTTAGCTAAAGTAATTGATTGTATTTGAGGAAAATAATGAGCATTCGTTCTTCTATCACAACCACTGGCGAAAACTTAGCCATGACGGAGGTGTCAAAGGTACTTCCGTCACGGCCTTTTGGGTCGTGAGAACATACGTCGTCTTTTTCTTCCTTAGGGGCGTGTTTTTTATGGTTTTTTATCCTTAAATACTGCCAACAAAGCCTACAATACACTGTGTTGGCTATAGACAAACATTGCTATGACTTTGCAATCTTTTTAAAAGGTTTCTGTTACGTTTAAACTGTGTCATGTTGAACGTTAGGCAGGAGAGGAATGCAATAAGCTTCTCCTCGAGTCAAGAACCAAAATGTTCATGCACAATTTTTCTAAATGGGATAAACAGGCTTTCCTCGATATAATCCGTCCTGATAAAAACAATTATTCGAGACGAACGTAAGATCGGACCAGAATTGTGGAGTTAGGCAGACATCCTCATTCTCTAAACAGAGCTGCAAGCTTTGAAAAGCAAACATTGATTTTAATAGTCGGTACAGTAAAAGATCTTTTAGTATTAGGTAAATGCTTATCAAGAGCGCTTTTGCAACCATTGTAGAGGATATGGTGCAGTATTATACCACTATGGCACTAGACGTTTAAAAAGAAATCAAAGGTTTGACAAAAACTCGTCTTGTTCACTCTGTGAACAAGGCTTCCGTATGGAAGTTGAAACGAACGTCTTTTTAGCCTTTTTAACTAAGCCTTTGGTCGGCGTTAACCATTTTCTTCAACTATGTCGCCTTTAAAAACTTCGGTGTATCTTGTCTGCGCCAATCCAACTGTTCTGCTGCAGTGCAACACTTTACCTGTATTTGGTAGTGCGTGCACTGCCGAAACAATATTAGTCATTTCGGACAGCTACAGCATTCTACGGTACACCAGATGTTCGCCCGCACTGCAGCCACCTAATGAAACTCTTGACTGTGTTGATAGCAGAGCTACGCTGAGGGACTTCAGATGCCCAAGCTAATAGGGGAAAATTTGCATGCTTCTTACATTTTTTATGTCCTCTTGCAGGGCAATCACGGTTGCATTAAGATGATCAATGTCGGTCTAAAAACAAAAAGAAATATAACTCCCCAGAAACCATCACGACATGCCAACGACATCAAAAGAGATGCTTACATCCCTCTTGGTTATCCTTTCATTCAGCTGAAAAAAGAAAAGAAACGTCGCTGTAGGTAATTGCAGAGAAAACTTTAAAGAAACACATAAAAGTCACGAAATAATTTAAAAAAACAAGACTCAGAAACAAAGTGGTCTAACTTCATGCAGCCATTGGGAACTAGAATTAACAACCACAAGCCACCCCGGCGACATGAAATATTTGCGTAGTCTTACAACTTTTGCGTTATCTTGCAGGGCGAACAAGTTGTTCTTGAGACGTTCAATGTCAGTCTGGAAAACAAGTACAAATGTGGCTCAGTAAAAATCACAACTACGGACTAAGGAAACCAAATAATAAGAGGCTTACGTCCTTTTGTCTGACCATTTCTTTCAACTGAAGAAAAAAACGAAAGGAAACGCCGTTGTACCTCGCTGTGATAAAAACTCCAAAGTAAGACATAAAATATGGAAAAGCCTTTTTCATTACTTAGAAGACAGAAACAAAGAGGTCAAACTTTACATTCCCACTCGACCATAAAATTCACAACCCTAACCCTCCCCAGCTATATGTAAAAGATTGGCGTGTTTCTTACAGTTTTTATATCCTCTTTTAGGGTGCACACGGTCGCATGAAGATATTCAATGTCGTTCTGAAAACCAAAAATCGAAACGATTCAGCAAACATTATGGGTACAGGACAAAGACACCAGACTACACAGTAAAGACTTGCGTCCTTCAGGGTGGTAGTTTCTTAACAAATAAAGGGGACTCAAACATAGGGGTACGTCACTGCGGTAAAAGGTTGAACTGAAGTATGCTCTAAAAGTTAAGATTGTCTTTAGCACAATAGTTTATAATGAGAAACCACGCATCTTAACTTTACACAGTCATTGGGCAATATTATTATTATCAGCACGCACACATGGGATGCAAGTAGTCCTATTACTGTAAAATGCTTGCCTAAGGCTAATTCCTCTTTCCTTGTAGAAAGTCATACCACCAGAACGATGTCTTGTTATGATTTCAAAAAAGCATTCGCGTTCAGGGGCAAAATTTTACAATGGAATCATGTATGGCCGAATGCCCTCACAAATTTTTATTTCCAATGTGTAATTTTTCGAAGAGCCCTTCTGCAAAATTTCGTTTCCAAGTTATCAACTCTTAATATTAGGCAGACGTCGTATTCGAAATTTTGGTATTTATTATGGTACACGTGCGGTTCCATAAACAGAGAATTATACGCCACATCATGTGAATTGTAGATACTAATAAAGGAATGCATCTTCAAGGTCATTTGAACTCACACGATGTGATCTTTTTCACGATTGGTAATGACAGCTGTATAATAATTAAAGTTAGCGACGTTCTGACATAAAATGGTTGTGATTTCCGTGATCTGACCTGGTTGAGTTCCTTTCGGAGGCCTTTGTCCGAGTCTTGTACCGTACCTTGAGGCGATACAGTCTGTTTACAAAAAAACGGCATTGAACTCATTGGGTGCATGAACCAGCCCTTCCATGTGTAACTTTTGTAAGTGTTGCTCACTTTACCTGTACAGGACTATTTCCCAGCAGGTGTCTACACACCAGCACAAAAACCCAAGGTTTTTTTAGCGTGAGCTACAGTGGCCTTGGTTGAGAACTTTCGCGGGGCTCCTGGAGAGCCATGCTGCCTATGTGCGAGGAGCAGTGCGGCCTTACGGCAAACAGCTGTCATGGCGGGGCCACCGCCTCCGCCGTGACTGGATTAGATTCGATTGTACTGGAAATCGTTCTAGCAGCAGTGAGCATGATAATCAGCTAATCCTAGACAACCACAAAACCTAGGAATAAATAGCTGAACCTTAGCTCACGCTACGTATAACCTGGCGTATCCTAGCTGAGGCATTGCTCATTTTGTTTACATAGAAACTTTTGTGAACACACTTTGTGCCTATAATGTGCATTCCCGGGCTGCGTATAACCATTACGCTGCATTTGCTCCTGAATTCTGAATAATCTTTCTGTCCGTCAGATACGTTCATAACCTACCAATCTTCATAAAGCTCAGGAGGGTGCATTGAGCTAATGCTATGGTGTCATGTAAATGGACGAAGTCCTGAGAAATTTTATGGCATAAAAATTTTCAAATGGTTTACTTCCCCACGGATACAAATAACGTCAGACCGATATACTTATTCCTGAGAAAACTGTTAACGTTAAAATTTAGGTTGTGCGTGTTGAGGTTATATTCCGGTTGTCAGTCTACAAGGAGTGATCTGTCGCGGATAGTTCCGGGCCACCTAGAATGTTTTAGTGTTTGTAAAATCTCACGCACACAAACGAGTGTCTTTACAACGTATTTGTTGACTCATTTTTTCATGCCTGTACGGTAGCCATATAGCCTTGCGCTTAAACAGTGCAACCTGCTTGTTTCCAAGTGCTTGCTGAAGCGCCTTCTCATTTGGCATCATCCCGTGGCCGAAGGAGCCGTTCACGTGGCTGTCCCATACACGGTGCCACACGCTGGAATCTCGCCTCCTCTCCCTTATTGATCGGGAATGCGGGCGGTTTGTAAGTAACGCCTTGTTTAAAAATTGGCGCAAACTTTTTTTGACACCGAAATCAGGCGAAAAATTACAAGAGGCCTAAAAAAGCGTAAAAGTATTCGTCGTAGTTGAAAACTCTGTTAAGCAGAGATAACTGAACAGTCTATTGGTTTGCGTGAGTTCTTGTTGGGCAGAACTTTAGTGTATATTTATACTTCGTCTATTTTTATTCCTAACTTTGTATATATGCACACTTTGTCTCTGTCATGTAGATATGGTTTTTTTTATTTTCTGGTGTGTTTTCATTTCATCTTTAGACTAAAACGTTTTTCTGTCTAACTGCCAGCGCTTGCAACATAGGACATTTTTTAATATTTCTTCCTTGTTGCTTTCTGAGATTTTTAGACTATTTTCGCTTTGTTGTTTTGTCTTATACGTGCTATTTCAGCTTTGAGTTTTTTTTATATTTATTTGTTTGAAGAATATTTATATGTTGTGTAGCAGGATCAAGATCCTATGGTTGTTCTTCGGAAACCGAAGAATTGGTTGATTGCCTAATTGTTTGATTTGAATTCCAACGCCGATACGAAAGTATACCTTTGGTTCTTGCACACGGCCGGGGCCGCCGTGAGAATTCAAGGATTTCTCGCCGACGACTCAGGACAAGGAGAGGAAGACAGGTAGAAGACAACCCTTTCTTTTTTGTACCTTTCCATTGTTACCCGAACACAAAGAAATAAATTATACTGCTAATAATGCCTAAGGGTATTGGCTAAGAAGCCATGTTCCCCGTGATTAGAGATTGCAAGCATATTCCACCCTTATATGGGGTAAGGGGCTGGTATACCTCAGTAGGTTACACGCATTAAGTAGTACATGTCATAGAGCCACTGATTGCCGGTGCATAAACTTTTGTAAAACAAGGGAACCACGTAAGACATTCATTTCTAAGCTTTTTAAGCATAAAAGTCCCATAAAAGACACGTATGTCCGCAGACCAATACATTCTTATAAATAGCACACCATCCACGCGACATCCCATTGTACGCCACCTTCCAAAGGCAGCTTTTTATGGCAAAGTGTTCTACTCTACCTAGCATTATTGTTTAGAGATCTTCACAGCGGAACAGAATGAAACTAAAACAGTATAGTCACTTTTACTAGAATCATGTGTAGTGCTACTAATAATAGAAATACCGGCAAAGAAGATTGCTGAGCAGGTCCCTGTGAGTTGATGGCTTTGCTCTGGGGTCCTTCGCATTGTTGGCCCGGGTATAAAGCTGAGGAGCCATTTTCACAACAGCAGCCTTTGAGGTGTGCCTGCAATAAAAGGGACGAGAATCAATATATGGGAAATTGTTTCGTGCGAATGCTAATTTATTATAATTTTCGTGATTTCATTCGGCCATAAAGCCCTTTCCGGAATACCTCGCGGTTAACCAATCACGGGGTCTTTTAAGGTATTTAAAGACCGGCACAGGACCTTGGCATGGTATTGGTGTTTTCAAGTGAGGAGGCATTGACTGAACTTTTTATACAACTGTAGCGTGGCCAAGTACCTGGTATGCCTTTTGACAACCAAATTAGGGCGGCTTTATCTTATCATGTAGCTAAAAGAGCCAGGACATATATATCGACAGTAACCGTTAGAAGTACATCAAAACTTGTATACCTTTAGTGCCGAGAAGCATATTTCAATATCATCCGATTTGGCGGAGCGAGGACAGATGACCTTTTCTTTTGCCAGTTTTGCTGGTATGGTGTCGTCTACAAAAAGCTTGAGGGAGAAAAATAAATATTTTGCTGATAAGAACATCGTTTCCTGAAAACGCGGTATGTGTTGCTAATGCAGGCTAAAAAATACACAAGGTTTCACTATCGCTGAGGAGATTTTCTCGCCACTTGGCGATTGCATTTTGGGCAAATACTAGAGTGTATAGGCTTACATCACGGCGTTTTTGACAGTGCCAAAAGGGTGATAGCATTTTTTGCAAATACTGGAGTGCAGAGGCTTACCTCACCGAGTGTCTGAATGTGCCCATAATAAGGAAACGCCTGTCCAAAAAATTGTCCGCATTTCTAGTCTGCGAGAGTTGATGTCCAGAACAGCGCTTGTAAACTGCTACAAATGGCGATGGAGGGCGGTATGAAATGTTTCTCATCGTCTCGGCGGGCTTGTAGATTACGCTCGGCTACGGTCACTAGATAACAGTACAGAGTTTTGACACTATTTTCTCCTGTTCCGTGCCACCGCCATGATCATTGGTGAGTTCGCAGTACGTTACATTTGTTAACACTGCAACTGTTAATATCACCGTCACTGGTAGTTTATGCGGTTTCGT
Source organism: Haemaphysalis longicornis (assembly GCA_013339765.2). Taxonomy (NCBI): domain Eukaryota; kingdom Metazoa; phylum Arthropoda; class Arachnida; order Ixodida; family Ixodidae; genus Haemaphysalis; species Haemaphysalis longicornis. The sequence goes on along the minus strand of JABSTR010002826.1, from coordinate 17,203 downwards.
GGGTCAACTCTGATAGGCTTAGCTTGACCTCCCTGCTCCACAGCGGCGCGCGAATGACATCATTCGGAATGTGAATCAAAGGTAACGAGTGTACCAGAATTTCCGCAGCAGATGTGTCCAAGAATGGCGTTTTGCTTTATCTTCGGCAGTACTGTTAACAAACGACCCATTCGAAGGTGACGGTGAGGACGTAGTTGCGGCAATTTCGGAAAACTGATGAAGAAAAACTAGCCGCCGTTGCTTACTTGCGTACCTAGGTGGTGGTACCTTATCTACTCAAACTACGCTCAGCTTCTGTGTAGTTTACCGGTGTGTAGTTTACTGCTGTTACAATGTAGTTTACCGCTGTTATTTGAGGAACGCCTCTCTGGTATACCTCAGTTCGCCTGCGCTGCCACCATGGCTCTCTTACATGGATTAGTTACTGCTCTGTCTTGGTACCAGACCAACAATTTTGATGCAGTCACTACCGTGGCTAATCGGAAACGCCGAATAGACGTATGCTAATTCGGGCAAAGGGAACCAGCGTTTAGTCGCCTTTGAGCCAGAGGGTTTTAACCTATATTTATTATTTTGGTTTTTATTGCGCTGAAACTACGCTTGAGTTGTGAGGAGCACGGTAGTGGAGGGCACCGGAATAATGCTGACCATCCCGCCGTTTTTAAAATAACACAAACGTCTTCCCACGGGTTCTGTTTCTCTTCGGCTCCCAAGAACAAGCATTCACCACAGCTGGGATCGAACCGGCATCTTTCGACTTAGGAGCACAAGACTATACCCATCGGCCCACCCATGCGGTTGTTTGTGCAATATCATCGTGTTAAGGGATTATATTGAAATTTAGTTTCAGCCCTTGTTGAGACCCTCATCCACGTGCGTGTGCCCATAGCCGAATAATTTCTGGGTTCAGTACGAAAATTAACGTCACGGTTGAGCAATCACTAGATATTGTCCTCAATTTGAAAACCGAGAATCAGGGCTTACTAACTGTACATGCTTATTGTGCGTAGCGGTGAAGAATTTTAAAGTACCGAAAATGAGATATACTAGCAACCATCCTCGCAACCATCAACTGCAGGTAATATGTATTCTGGTACTCTTGGTAGTCGACCAATAGAAAAGATACATCACCAAACTCGTCTTTCAAAAAACACCAGCGTGGTGCCTTTTTCTTTTCAGTATATCCCGCGATTTTTTTTCCAGTAAATCCTGCGAAAATATATTTGCTAATGAGGTCTACAATATTTGAAGAACTGTGGCCATATTGAACTGTTTACGTTGAGTGTAATAAGCCTGAGGCCACCTGTACTGGCTTCCGGTGAGTCATTCATTCCCAGGAGGTGTGTTCACAAACCGGCTTAACACACAGCCTAGGGTAATGTAGGGTCAGTCTCTTTTCTAACCAAGCGGTGTTCGAAATTATCAGAGCTTTGTTACTTCTGTCATTCCTTTATTTCTGAGCCCTAATATTTCAACTGGTCAAACGTAGAATATGACTCTTACACGGACAGTTTTTGATTCAACTGAACAATGGCAAAGATTTCTAACCAGTTATAATGACACTGCAAGAATAGCGGGTAGGTACGAAAGGTAAACGGAAACAATCGAGGTTTTATCGCATCGTTTATACAAAAAATAGTTCCGTTTTGGCTATTTTTAGTAGCACAATGAATAGAAGTTAAGGGTTCGCAGTGCAATAACCATAAGTTATATTCTTCTCGGCGAATAGGCATTCCGAGAGCAAATTTGTAGCAGTAGTTCGAATGGTGTATAATCTTATTGCTAAAAAGTTTTCCATATGAATCCTGCATGAAGCTGCTTCTCTGTTAGATTTCCTTATGCTTGAGTTTTACGCCCACTCGCTAGCAATACCTCACTCACGTTTGTTTTAAAAATATTATCGTGTATTGTATTTTTGCATTAAACAAATTAGGATGTCCTCTTACCTCTTGAACGGTGAATTTGTGGTCACAGGTAGAGCAATCGAAGAGATTTTCAGTCGTGCACATAAGTTTGCAGCCGTGGCAGTATCCATGCCCTTTTTTGTCTCTATAAAGCTTGGATGATACGTTGGTGCACTGAATGCACAGCACACAGTCTGGCAAGTCGTTGATGAAGGTCACAAGCTGATCTTCGGGGATGTCGGGTGAGAACCCTTTGAGAAGAACTTTGACCGGCATTTGTCTGTGGAGTTTTTTTGGCAGTACCTTGAAAGGTGAGGAAACTCGTCACAGTTAAAGCGGGTATTGAAATCCTCTGTTCCCCGGAGAGTGCTGATTTACACAGCGTAAAATATGTTGCACTTAGATCAGCGCCTTTCCCGACGTTTTTATATAAACGGGGCTTCAATGACTGTGAATTTTTAAACCTACAGCCTTGTCATACTATTTGAAGTGCAACGAAATCTGATAATAGCAAGCTAGAGGCAAACAAAAAAGAGTACCGGGTTTTCGCAGATTTCTGGAAGGTGTTAAAGCTATAATTACAAGTATGACGACAAATATACCGCCGGCTGTACGCGTAATTTCTGAATAGTTCAAAATGGCATCTTTCAATTGCTTACGTTCATTTTTAACCTCGGCATTTTGCGAGAACAGGCCCAAACACGTTCCACAAGCACTGTGCAAAAGTACCAAATCAATACAGAGCACAGGCCTCCATGGAAGGCATAATGTCATACCCCCTCTATCATTGTGTTCTCCGACACTCCGACAAAGCCTGCCTAACCTAAGCAACAAAAAAAAACTTGTGATGTACACAATTTTCTCGGTGCCACATCTGAAGCTGGTAGACAGCCTTGTATCCTGATATCTGCATTGGGGAGCCCAGGTATTTATCAAGAAAGCCCGATCGGCCTAGGCTCTACAGATGACCTTATCCTGATATGAAAGTGGTAACGCCGACAACGTGATTCGACAGATCGCCCTTACAGCGGCCATTGAAGCGCTACATATGGGGCAGAGATGGGACTCGCACACACCACCTTGGTTTAAAGTGCGAAAACAACAAAGCAATCCACCGCAGCCATGACACTGTGGTTGTGGTTCCTGTAAATGCTAGATAGGTCCATAAACCTATAAAACCTTCTTTGGAGCTTTCACATGCTGAGCCACAATTAACCCGTCTCAGTTATTTTTCTGTGGTTTATTTTTTGCGCCATTACAGTCAGAAAGTTTTACTAGCACTGCAAATAAATCACAGGCTCATAAGAAATTCCGCTTGGGAGAATAAGCGTCACAAACTTTATGTACTTTTGAACATTAAAACACGTTTGTTTCCCGTAACAGAAGAATTTCTGCAATGCTGCAAGATTAAGCATTTCTCTGAACGTGCTTATCTATTCTTATCTATTGCATTCTATCTTCAAGGGGGAATAACATTCTATGGAAGTGAATCTGTGGAGTTGTTCTTTTACCTGCATACCGCCTTTAGATGCCGACAACATAACAAAAATGTTTATGATATTATTACTGCTGAAGTTGTAAACTGATTTTTCAAACTTTTGAAAGCGTCATTTTGACAAAATTTTATATAAATACTTACTCATTTTATTGTCTTTTCTGTATTATGCCAAGGGTACGGCGGATATTTATGTGCAATTGAATGCGACCCTAGTTTTCTGGCAAGACCTTGTCACCGAAGTAAGCTAGATTGCGCTTTTCTAGCAAACATGCAGTCCCAATTCCTGACAACCAAAGAATGAGCCTAAGTAGAAATCTGGGACTAAGAATTTACCTTAAAAACCAGCAAATAGTGATATTGGTGGCGGAACTGCTACCTTCAAATGCACTTCGTCGATTAGTACTGCAGAAGGCGTAGAACCATTTTAGGGTACAATAATAAAGTATGGGTTTTGTTTAATAGCTTTGAGATTAGTATATATACGCAGTACTTTCGCATCGAACACTGCATATAACCGACCCCGAAACGTGTACACGTAGTGCATAAAAAAGCCTTAAAACGATTGTAGCACAGTTGCAAGTTTGGCGAGTTGTTCCCCTTTTTTTCTCTGTTCTTCTTTCTCTTCTAACATTGACACGAGTGGCGTTGTTTTTCTTTGGTATAAATGTTTTTGGCGGGTTATCAATAAAGTCAGTTGAGAGTCCGCTCCTGTCCTAGTGTATTTCTTCCGTCGGTCCCGTCTTTCGCGCTGTGATTAGCCTTAAAACGGTTGCGCTTTGCATTGGAAAATCTTTTACTCGAACAATAAATAACGGTAACTGTATAGAGCTGCAATCAAAGTAATGTAAGAATTCACTAGAAGAAGAATACATTGTAATTTATCGCCTACAGGAAACAACGCTTCCTTAATAATAGCCTAGGGGAGCTGACTCGACGTGCTCAAAAGCCGCCGAAGTAGATTTTCAATTTTTCTAGAAATGCGTTGGTTTATTCTGTGTAGCTGTTGCCTGACGCACTCCACATTGAAAGCGGAACAAAGCTAGGTCTCGTTGGCAAAGAATTCACAAAGCTGTTTGGCATCACTGCCGAGAAATAGCAATTGCAACAGGCCTCTTCCTCACGGCATGGACAAAGAACGAGTAGAGCGTAGCACGGCGGATAATCTATTTCGTTCAACGTTGGTACTTGAGGGGGAGGAAGGTGTAATATACGTGTTCTTAAATTTACAGTGCAAACAGTAAACAACAAAGACAACAGCAAGCTGGAGGCACACAGGCGTTTTCTCTCCCGTCTTTTCGGTATGTTTGCGCCTCAATTCAAAAACAATCTCTTATTTTGCCAATTGAGTAGACGCTAGTGCGAACATCCAACAATCGCAATCGGAGGTGAAAACACACTTACCTCCGTGCTGTCTCCGGCGTTGATTCGCACCCAATGGCCGTTTTGGTAAAGAGCGGATACGCTCTGATAAAGAGTTGCCTAGGGAACTAACGATAAGCGACTGCATTGCTCTTTTGCAGGCGTTGAGCACACACCAAAGAAAAAAGCTTGCTGGCGAAAGAGCATGCTTATCACATCTGTCGGCCGCTAAGCGGAGCGGCCGCCTCACAAAGCGGAACTAAGCCCAAGGCGTCCTTGACTGTTTCCTGTATCCACCCCATGTACTAGAGAAACACGTTCTCGATATAAAAAACGTTCTGTACAAAGCTGCCTCTCCGTCCCTTCTTTGGCTTTTTTATACTAATGCGCAGACCTTGTTCGTTGTTAGCAACCTCGGTGACAACTCAAAGCCGCATAGTGTACATGTCTTGACTGAACGCTGTACCACAGAGTTTCATACCAATATATACTAGAAGGAAATCTAGCGCTGCTTTCGCGGGCCGCCGTGGGCGGCGCCATTGCAGCTAGCGACGTCCCTCGTCTTCTTGGCTTGGTTAGCCACATGGCTTCTTTTTCGTCTTGCCGCCCAAATCAATATAAACGGATAACATTGTTTTTTTGTTCATCTTGTATGAAGCTTCTAAATAATACCTGACAAATACATCTTTCTCGAGCTTCAAGTTTACAATAATAAAACAAATTCGATAATGCTTCGGCAGTAATACTGTTGCATTTTTGCAGCCAGAGGCAACTTTTTAGCCTGTTTGTGAGCCATGCCGAGGACAAGTGGAACGTGCCTGCCCGGTACATGAAGAAACACTCGCTGAAGGGCGGCTCCCCTGCACAGTGGCGGCAGATTTCCCTCTAGTGTATATTCGCATCAAAATCTATGCGCTGTACGACGGACTCCTTACCAGCGTGGCCAGGTCCAAAAATGAAAAAGTGTCCGCAAAATTGCCAAAAGTAGCCAGAAAAATATCATTTTGAGAAAAAGGATGATAGCAATATCTTTTCGAAGTAGGTTCCCACCTACCCTGCTTTTGACAGGCCCGAACTCTTTTTCCCTTTTCCAGCGGGTCGGTTGCCTCACAGGCCCGAACTCTTTTTCCTTTTTGGTCTTGCAAGCGGGAATATATCGGTTTCAAACCGACCCGCATAGCACTTTAGTCATCGTTCCGGGAATATATGTTTGCTTTTAAATGCATGGCGCGCCTTCACAATCGTCACGCGGCGTCCGCAGGCGCGCCTTGTCGTAGTCCGCAGGCGCGCCTTGTCGTAGTCCGCAGCCAGGCCACTACACCTATAAACAGAAAACTGTTTCCGGCGCCCGGAACCCATGACGCCGCGGGCGGAACGCAAGGTGACGCCGCGGCGGAACGCAAGGTGCCCGGCGCACTACCGACTGAGCCACGAAACCGACACAGATTTCGATGCACTGAACGCGCCTTATATCCTTCACTCATTTCTGGTTTGTTTCGCAAGCGCCACAAGTTGTCCCGCGCCTCCGAAAGATGGCGACACGGGTCCCGCGATCGAGAGTTACAACTTGCCGGCGCACCCACTCGGAAATGCTGTGGCTTTGATCGTGCCCCTCGCGAGGGGGATGTCTTTCTTTTTTAAGCGTCAATTAAGGAACCACCATGAGAAATATGTGTCGACAAATTACGCAAAGACACGGGAGCATAGAAAACACGATGGCGTGCGCTTCCAGGGATGGAGGGTGTCCAAGGGGAGCAACCAGAAAATTCCGCTGCCGTGGCCAGGTGCGATACTATTGCGAGTATCTCAAGTATTCCGCATTTTCGTACTTATGAGAATCAAATACAAATCCACATGCTTTACATATTTTGTAGGGCCAGTCTTGTGGATTCACATGCAAAGACGAGTTTAATGGTTGATGTGCCCCTACTTTCAGTGCGGAACATCCAGAGCAATAAACAAAAGCGCAGTTACTTTAAGTATAAAATGTTATACGCCACAATAAATTTCATTGAATTTGAAGAAAACATAGCGATTTTGTTTTGGACACAAACCTTCTATATGCCACGCACCCTACGAAACGCCCTTCTTTTTGCAGGGATCCGTTTTGGCCCTATCTCGATTGTCTGCGGACGAAAAAAAATGTCCGCGTATTTTTTCCTTTAGTTGCGAATGCAGACAGGAGACAATAGTCTACTGCTGCCATCTGATAGAAAGCTCTATCATCGAGTCATGAGGCACCAGTGATGGCGGCCCCCCGGTTAACAGCAGGTACCCCTCATTGGACCGTGAATGGCTTTCTTGACGGCCTTATTGCGGGTCGCCGTCGTCCGTAGTCATTTATAACGCCATACGGCACAGAGTAACGGGCGGGAAGGTTTGCAATGGCACAAAGAAATTAAAACTCACTGGTCGGCGAAAGCAGTGGACAAGATAGCCTGTTGTTCCTATTCTTCCCTCCCGCGGCCTGGAATCAAACCTTCTACTTGGGATCAGCAGTACAATGCCCGAGTCACTGAGTAACTGTGGCGGGTATATACGGTGATCAAAATCAGGTCGACGGGTTTTTTTATTAGCACTTAGCTTTTCGGGAAGACCACCTCTACAGTGACGTTATGAGCCAAGGGGGACACGTAACTAGGTGGTAATTATTGATGTCGGTGGCTAAAAAACTAAAATAAATAACTTTTTATTGGCTTTATAAACCAGGTATGTTTGCATTGACAATTTAAACGCCATAGTTTTTATTTCTTTTTCTTTGTTTTCGAATCTCTCCAATGCATTTTGAAACGGAGAGGTAATGTCCAGTCTCATTAGGTAGTTACCCGCGTATCTGTATTCGAGAACTACAGGGACAGTTACTGGGACCACAAGGAGGATAGACCAACCTGTTTCATCGACGTTCAGCCTTCCGGGATCACTGCTCAGTACGCTTCTTGCTTATAAATCAAGTTATCTGTCTTGCGAATCAAAAACCGCCGATCTTTCCTGTGGTAATATTGCTGCAGGAGTATCTATAAGGGGCCTAAACACGGGCATAAAAATAAAACAAATGGGTTTATAATTTTACTTCTTTACGTAATAGAACAACGCCAACGGAAAGAGCCATAACTTCCAAGATAGCGCATGAACCTGCATCAAACGATAAGTAAAATACGAAAACGCTCTACCAGTACAGCGGCTTATCGTCCCCTAACATGCTGCGGGACTCCAAATATTGCCTCAATTCCACAAAAATATTGCAATCACCGAATGTCTCATACGTATGCCTACAGCTTTTGAGTTGTCGAATTTTTCGCAATTTTCTGATTCTAGTTTAGTTTTTACTTTTAACCGTAAGTTCAGTTTAAAATAGTTGCAGAGACATCTGCGTCTGGATCCTCAGATGTAATGCGGGATAAATACCCTTCGACTCCCACGGAGCGTTTTCGAACGCATGCTGCATTTCCGATCTATGCTTCACGAGCACTAAAGGTCATCGAAAAGAGAAGGCTAGCAGCGAGGGTTTCAGTCACCATGGCTCAGGAGAGACAAAGGCTATCTACGCTACTGTGGCTTGGAATGTGGGCGTGAAACATCGCGGATAGGAGGTGTTGGTCAGTGTGAGCAAGGAGGGGTCAGTGTCAGTGTATCAAAATGTTCATGCTGTCATGTCTTAGCCGGGCCTACAATTTTTCTTTTTCGAAGAGAGAGAGAGAGAGAGAGAGAGAGAGAGAGAGAGAACTCTTTGTGCAGGAAGCAATAGCGGTGGTTTGGGAAATGGGGTAAAGGTATGGTAGGGAGCTCAATGATTGAACCTGAGTCTACGGCACCAGATGCAGCAGCTCCTTCTCTTAGCCTCTCATCCAGCTCTGTCTGAACCTGATGTAACGAGCTGGCAAATCTTCCTCCCATGTCTTGAAGCAGTAGAATATGTTATGTTTGAGTTGTTCGCAGAGAGAGGTTTAGGAACCAGTGTTGGTTTTTCATCCACACAGTTTTGGATTCTTCAACATTGAGACCTCATTGTAGCAAGGCCAAGATCGTTCTCGCGAGGTATAGGGTGCGTATTCGTTCTTTGAGTTTTTCAATGCTGTACTGAGGTAGTCAGGGTGTCCAGGAGCAGTCCGTGTGCTCCCTGGGCGGTGCGTCGTTCTCTTCTGGACAATTGGGTCCGAATGTCCAGGTGACTTTAATTTTTTTCATTCTGGCTGAGAATATCTCCCCGAAGGGCTTTGGTGTTCTTCCTACAGAAAACATTATAATTTACTTTGAGAGTCTGTAGTGATGTTTCGCTTCTAATTTTTACTTCAGCTGTTTGGATTGCCAACAGGATGTCTCAAACTTCAACTTTCTTCGTGTATTTAGGAGGGTCACGCAGTGACAAAGATTGCCACAGTAGTCAACCACGATAATTGGGGCCTCACGCTTTAGTACATCTCGGAGTCAGTGTATACTGTGCTCTCATGATATCGGAACTTTTCCCGAATGAACTTGATCCTGCCATATCGCCTATTCTTGTGTATTATTGGATCAATATGTTTGGATGAGGAGAGCTAGAAGAGAGCTAGGACATCTGTGACAAGTTTAACGTGGCGCGAAGTCGTTTCTCTTTCATCGGGGTAGCCTGTCTTTCCTACAATCGCCCGTCCCGGATTTTGTTTTCCCAGCCCTTGGTGCTAAGAGAGTGCTTTCTCTGATTTCTTCAAACGCGTTATGAAGACACTATTTGATGGCCTATTCATCGTCATCACCATAAACATCCTATTTAGGTCGACTGCAAAACGAAAGATATCCCACTGACGTTCTTTGCCCATTTCCTGCACATGCCAGAGTCATTTCCTTCCCCACGAATGTTATTTCATCCCTCCATCGTGTAAACAGCCCTCACTTCTTCTGAACCTGACCGAGCACGTGCATTCTATTACAATGGCTGTCCACCCTTTGTCCATCCTATGATGGACATCCTACGATGGCCATCCTACGATGACAAAATTGCCAGGCTGACTGCTGTATATGCTGTCGTGGTAATTGTGTTTCTGTGATCTTCGGTGCGGCTACATTTCTGTTAGGGGAGGCTCAGCAATATTCGGCTCATGATCAGTGGCTGCACAGGCCTTGCCGTTTTTTTTCTCTTTTTATTCGTCTGCTCTGGTTCGAATGTATGATTGATTGTAGTGTTTAACGCGCCGACGCAACGCAGAAAATGAGGCGTGCCGTAGTGGAGGGCTACGGATTAATTTTGACCACCTGGGGATCTTTACGTGAACCGAAATCTCGTACACAAGGCCATTTTTTGCTTTCTGCCTCCATCAGAAAAGCGGACGCCGCGGCCAGAAATTGAACCCGCGTCCTCATGCTCCGTAGGAGAACACCTAAGCCACAGAGCCTCCGCGGCGGGTTGCTCGTGGTTCGGCTATTTGGTCGTGGGAAATGGGTTAGGGATTTTCTGTTTCCGGTGATTCTCACCTTGATACTACCAAGTTTGTCTAGAGCCCTGCGGAGCATTCTTACGTGTCTGTTCTCTGGCAGGATATCCGTACCTATTTTTATTTCGATTTTAACTTAATGGCATGGCGTCATTATGTCGCTTGCCAAACCGAGCTTCAAGCCAAGACAGAATAGTTGGAATATTGAAAAGTGTCTTGAAAACGTATGTTACTAGACGCTGTATACTGGGGTTTATTTTAGTTCTTTTATGCTTATAATCGACGCCTTGATTTCTGAGAGACCAGCGTTAATCTTTGGCAATTCGTGGCGATTGGTGGCGTGGAAGTGTTACACCCTAACCAAGTTTTTCTGCGTCATCTTGCTTCAAAACGTATGTTTGCGGCAAAACTGCTGCGAAGCGTTGTATCAGTGCTCCGAAAAAATGTCAGGCAGTACCGCGAAGGTCAATGCCAGTCGATTTGCACAGGGAGCAGTGGAAGCCCATCCCGAAAAGCATGCGTTGTCAGCAGACGCAATGGCAATCGTTTCGCTCATAAGAAAAATACCATTGCCGGTTTTGCTGTTCAATTTAACTTGCGCGCCCGCGCTTGCCAGCTTACCGTGAGTGGTTTTGTGGTTCCATATATTTAAAGTTAGATCCGTCGTGCGTTATCGGACAGGATTATCTAAGAGGCGCTGCCCAGACACGATCAATGGATTGCTTGTGACAACCTAGCCGACATCTGTAAGTAATGAGCTCGTTAGATGCGCCTTAAAATACAGGAACGCTTTTTTTCTGCACGTCTTCTCCCTCCTTCCCCTGGTAAGCAGACTGTTCACGCATGAGGTAGCGGGTTCGATTTCCGCCTATGTTGGCCGCTTTTCTGATGGAGGCGAATAGCAGAAACGCCCGTGTGTGCGAGATTTTGCCGCGCATAAAGATCCCCAGGTAGGATCTTTATCCCGGCGCCCTTTAGTACGGCGCGCATCATCGCCTGCGTTGCATCGGCGCTTTAAACCCTACCATTTGTATTTCAACCAGTATGTTCACGGCCCATTACAAAAAAAAAGACGGGTGCGTTCGATTTGGGTTCTTCGAAAATACGACGTGGTTGCTAATTAGTTTTGTACGTAGATAGAAGCCAGAAAGGGGGGGTGAATAGTGCGGGCATTGTGTTGCAACACTTTTTTTCTCGCCGCATTTTGTTCGTGGGAACATGGTTTCTCAGAAATGTATGCATGTTTATAGTCGAATCAACGCTTTTTATTTCCCAGAGTTTGCGCAACATGGCACAAAGGCAGGCCTTGAAGCATACCTATGGATGCTTTTTCTTTTAAATTATAGGTTGCCGAATATTGCCTCTCAACTGAAGAAGAATTTTTTTGACGTGTAAGAAACATTCCTGCCTTGAGGCGTGCCCAAGAAATAAGTATACATTGAGCGGAACTTTCAAGCTCTTTTCTTCCCCACCGATGCCTGCGCGAGAAAAAGATCTGTGTGGACACAATAACTTGAGAAGTTCTTCTTTCGTAAATAAATTATTTTGTACCGAAATGTGGAAGCAGCAGGCTTTTTTTTTCCTTTGGGCAATATTGTATGCCTAAATTTGCATATGTCATAGTTTTGCTTAGAGGTAAATAGTGTGTGCATAAAATGTATACGCATTATATAGGTGTAGTACATGTGTTTTCTTGTCTTCAAATGAAAGACGTGCTCATCAATTTTGAATAAAAGAAAAGCAAAAAGAATGTTTGTGTAATCCTCCTAATATTACCGCAACAAAGACAACTATTCGATACCAGAAAACAGACTGTTACCTTTTACCTGCATGTTTTCTTTGTTCAATTATTAACACGTTACTGCAGACATATACGAAACGACGGGCAGCGGCCAGTCCGAGGCATCTGCCGCTGCTCGCCCTAGTTTCGCGCCTGGTGCCCTTGCCGAGCGGCCCATGATGCAGGGACCGGCGGCAGGCGCTAAAGTTGGGCGAACGTCGGTTGCGGCGGCCTGCGCACCGCGGTCTAGTTCGGCTGCCGCGGAGAAATTACGTGAGCAGCAACCGCGACGTCACCAAGCTCCTTTCTTTCCTTGCCACTCGTTGCCAATGCAAATAATGCAACGTTTTCCAAACGCCACATACCACTGGAGGAGGATTTGGCGCTGTTTGCGCGAATTACGCCCGACCACCGTGGATGCTATAGAGGCCGCGCCCTGCTCTGCTTGTCCACGTCACGTCTTCTTCCAAGAAATATGCAAAGCGTAGCTTAAACTTTAAATGAGCATTTTCGCATGTGTATTTAAAAGTGGTTTTATATTACACCAAGACATACTGAACACTCCCCAACTAAACAACTAAACTAAACTAGACAGCTGACTGTCCTACGTGCTACATTACAGGACATTGTAACTGTTTCCGTTCAGACACGGGCATTTTTTTCAACTCCCACGCAACCCTTCACCCCTGGTGAGCTGCCGCATGAGCAGCCTGCCCAAGAAAAACAATGATGAACACACTGGCACTAAGTAACCGCCTTTTTCGTAGGCTGCAGTGGCTGCCCACAGTTATTCAATATGTAGCAATTGCGAAACTCCGCTTCAGAATCCGGCCGGTGCTAGCCCCTCTGCTCCGTTAAAGCTGAGGGGACGTTTACGCGAGTGGCACATAGGGGGCAAAAATTGGACTTTTCGTAACGTATACTTAGTAAGAAAACTTAATACATTGCAGCTTACATATCAAAGAACAAAACACAACTGAGGTGATATTTATTAATGTTTGCGTCGCTTTTCTTTTTATGACTTATGGCAGCAGCCGCAAGTACTTGAGTACAATTTAAACTTTTCGCCGACACACGGCAGGATCGTTTACTTGCCGCATGCTTGGGCCTGTTTGCCCCAGAGGAGTAGGCCAACCACGGACAGGTTTGTGATACATGGGGCCTATAGGGAGTTTCGCAACTGGTATATACAAAGTGGATTGACTGATTGTAGGGTTTAACGCACCGACGCAACGCAGGCGATTAGGCGCGCCATAGTGGAGGTCTCCGGATTAATTTGGACCCCTGGGAAAATTTAACGTGCGCCGAAATGTCGTATACACGGGCGTTTGCGCTTCTCGCCTCCTTAAAAAAAGCGGCCACTGCTGCCGGGTATCGAACCAACGACCTCGTACTCAGCAGCGCAATGATTCAGCCACTGAGACACCTTGGCGGGTGGCAAATACAGAGTAACTCTGGTGGCTGCAACCTCAATTTAGTTTGGCTCACAACGATAAAGCACATAGGTCTGATGCTTCCACGTTTTTCAGCTCGAATATTGCAGCGGTGCCTTTCACAAGAATCGACGGAGAAGCTCTTGCTTCTGTTGCTAAGAGGTGCCAGCATTCGCCTTGACCTGACCTCAACAAGTCCTACCCGCCGCTGCACACAATAGACCAGAACTGCTGTTCTCGGTGGCCAAGTGGTCTGCTCAACGAGATTAAGCTGTCCTACGTCAAATATGGCTTATTGTGTCCACACTCAACACTTTCATTCCACCCGTCCCCAACATGTGCATTCGGCGGGTATCTGAAGCATTCTGTCCGCCTGAAGCGAACGCAGGTGCTCTTAACGTCTTTCTGGAAACGTGGACTGGACAGTCAGCTGTAAACGTTCGCACAAACGGCTCTTTCACCCGGTTGCGTGTGTCCTTTCTGTGTTAGTATGGGTGTTTGAAAAACCATGTGTACGGGAAAGATCTTTTTATATGTATTCATCCCATGTTTACTCCCATCTGGTGTAGGAAATCCCGGGCCCAGACTGGCTGACCTCCTCAGCTATTCATTAAACCTTTCTCTTTCTCTCTCGCTGTGCTCCCTCTTTTGGTTTTCTTTTCTCTTTCGACGTGGCTTTTCGACAGGCTGACAGGCCGCCCTTCACGCGACAGCTTACCAGCATCGGTGCTCTTGGTGACTAGCATATCTTTTATCTACTAACGAGCAGCCACTACTGCCTGCCCCGTAACTCACCACGCTGACTCCTGTTTCCTATGAGGCAGTGTCGGGTTAATGCGGAGGTAATGCACAGTTACCCTTCTTGGGATACCCCGGTTAAAATTGCGCATGAATTCAAATTTGTCTCTACTGATGTTCTGTTCAGGACGGTGGCACTTTGTTACCAGTTTTTTTAGAGAAGACGACGGTGACTTCTCGCACCCGAGGAGACGTATAAGGCCCTCGCCTAAATGTATACATGACCAGAGATTTTATACGCACTTCTGACCAATGAAATCAATTTTCGGCACTCCTTAACTGGGCACTAAATCCTTGTGCTGCCTAATGCCATCTGACTACCAACCAGATGACAAATAATCGCTTTACGTATGACTACAAAAGGCTTGCTTGCAAATGTTTCTACTATTGACCATGCAGCGAAAGGGACATTCTATATACAGTGTATATGGGAACAGACCCTTCAAAGCAACATTACCGTAAAGCTTTAAAGCGAAGCTTTTTATGTCACAGTGGGGTCGTATGTCGCCTTCAAGACTCTCTTTAGAGAGGCGGCCGTTCTGGTATACCAACAGTCTGAACGCCTATGACGGTCACGCAGCACACTTCGGGGTCGGGGAACATAAGAGGCTTTCGACCTAATAAATGCATTACAAAATTTTTTCAGTACTTGTGACCAATGAAAGCGAATGTTTAGGTTCCCCCTGAATGCCGGGCGAAAACTCCTCATGCTTCCTACTATCTTTAAACCAGCACTAAGACCTCAAAGTTTGCTCTTTGATACCATGAAGACCAAATGGTTGCATGGAAATGGTTCTATAATGTATTATGTACCAGAAAGGAACCTTCTATGTGAAATTCGTGTGGGAGCAGTTCATTGGAAGGAGCATTACCGTCATGCGTTTAAAGCGAAGCATGCTATGTCTCCCCGATGTCATGTGTCGGGTCTAATACGCAGTGAAGGAAAAGTAACTTTCGCTGAGGATCTTGGGATAAGTAAAAACAAAAAATTCGTTTTTCTAAGGTAGGGCTCGGTCCTGGGTCTCTCCCGTTACGATGGCGACGTCTATTCGATCGCGCCGTTTTTTCTTTGCAGCTTCAAACATTTAGCCATACTCACAAAAAGCAATGAACGCACAGTGTAAAAGCTAATAGAGAGCAAAAAGATAAGCGCACCAGTCTACAAAATTGGCACCATTTCAAACTTCAGGCAAGCAGAGGCGCGCATTCCAAAGATGCAGCCACTCCAGTTGATCACTCTGAGCCGCGCAAATACTTCCCAACAGCGTTGCCTGTTTCCAAAACATGAACTTGGTCAACTTTGGAGGTTCCGCATGCCGTTCAATAATGCGAAACTTCTGCAAGCTAACCCATTCTAGCCGAAGAAAAATATCATAGGGCACCGGATTAACATGGTAAAAAGGAAAGAAGCCTACAGGCACCGGACACTGAGGTTTACACGCGACCGCAGCGCCGCCTCTCGCCGCCGCTTAGACTCTTTGGGTCGGTGGATGTCGCGTCGCGACCGGCTGTTCAGAGCACGTGAAAACACGCAGTGTGCGTGTGGTTCGACGCTGTGTAGCGTACGTTTTGTAGAAAACACAGTTATAATGGCAAGGTGCAGTGTCCGCAAGGATCAAAATGCTGCACGAAAGAATTTGTGGCAGCCGCGCTGCTGCTGCGGGAAGGACTCCCGCAATCGCGAAGGGCAGTCTGGCATCTTTTTGTAGAGGTTTTTCGGGCAGCCGTGTGGTAAGGAGCGTCGTAAGAAATGTATTTCGGCCGTACAAATAGAAGCGGAGGGCCGTAAAACTTTAAACGTTTGGTTTCAGTGTTTCTTACACATCGCAACTGTGATATTTGTGAATCGCATGCCGTAGTTTCTGCTTAAAACGAGGTATTAATGTTTCGCTACCATTGTTTACCAACACTAACGTTTTTTAGCGACATTTACGGCACAGGATAGGCGTCGGAAGGCGGCACCAGCTCACAGCACTTCGCGGCGTGTGACAAAAGCATCCCGCCCTCTACCCTACTTTTCTCGCCGAAATGTAGGGCGTTCGGACTCGCATTTCAAGTGAGAGCGTGGCAAGATATCGAAGGCAAGGCGGCATGCACACGCGTTATTTGATTCCTTTAATGCGTTTTCCGTACTGTGAAAGGTGAGGTTAATATTTTTAAATCAGAGGAAGAAGAGGAGGGGGAAATACTTTGATAGAAAATTCTGAATGACCTGAAGAAATTGTGTCACAAATAACCGCTGAGACGACTCCAACATTGCTCAGAAAATAGATGGTGAAACTAATCGTTATCTTTGTAAAGAACCCGCAGCTCGATCTGCTGCATCAGCAGATTTCGCACTGTGTGAAACTAGGTTTTGGTTACTTCAAACAACAGCTAATAACGTTCAGAATGCGTTAAAAATCAGTGCCAACACCAACCGAGCTGACGAATGGTTACAAAAAAAGTAACTGTAGTGTGGTTGCGAGAACAGAGAAAACAACACAAACACGCCCCTGTCGTGGAGCGCCGCTGTATACGCTGGAGTCACTTTATTAGGACATGGTACACAGAAAAATTGGTACTGACCTGGAGAGAAGCGCTGTAGATACGCTTCCCTTGCTGAGCATCGCACTTCGAAAGGATGTCTGTCCGGTTAATTTATTTTACGGCGTGCGCATACACAGCAACGTACAATTTATGTCGCTTTCGTGCAAGCGAGGCCTAAACTAATGGTCCAGCCCCGTAATTATCCGGAAACCACACAAAAGCACTTGAGACATGGGGAAACTATTCGCTGGAACAGTCTTTCTGCACGGGACATCTTTCAAAAACAATTGCAGAAATGCAAAAACAAACAATCAAGAGGTGTCGCATATGAACGCGCGGCCGCCGTCTGGCTCTCACCGACCCAGGGTTTCCTCAAGCTTCCGCGGGGCGGGAGTAATTGTACTTATTCTTCGCGCCCTCTGAGCAGCGACTGGTCCCTAAATCGGCGTAGTCGACTTGGTTCGGCGTGAGAGGTTGCCGTTGCGCGCAGACAG